>CM068968.1:74595839-74610337 GCA_035128595.1 Eptatretus atami | reverse complement strand
AAAGCTGAAGTTGTATCAATGATTGTAGGACCTACAGGAATGATAAAGATAACCCTTACTGAGTACTTAAAAGGCATTCTGGGGACTGAAACGAGCTACAAGTGGAGGCTTTCAGAGGTTCAGTGAAGATTTTGAACAGAGCTCTTACAACGAAGTTATGACGACGAAGTTTCGCAAATTAGTTCATGAAGAATGTTCTTTTAACCGAAAAATGAGGGGGAGTTTTTGAATTCTGGGAGCCCACCTTCTGAAACCCGTGAATGGAGATAACAACCAACGTGAGAAGCTATACCAGTGTTCTGTGTGCACCAAGGATTTTACAAGTTTCTCATCAATGAAAAGACAAGAGAAAATTCATACAGGTGAGAAGAAAAGGGCATAAGGTTGGAATTGCAACGACTTGGGAGTGGCTATTCCAAAACCTGTCATTGTAAAGATCACTTTGGGTGAACAAAACGAAACACAATGAAAGCAACAGTAAACTTGAATAATACCTCCGCCAGGCTGAACAGTTTGTTTTGTATCCCACTGATAGGCCGGATGTGCATCCTATCCTGAACCAAAAATCGAAACGGCTTGTACTTGTCACCTACCCATATAATCTACCAGGTTTTGTCATACTCCGTCCACAACGTTTTGAAATATCATGCTCTATATCGTTTTTGGCCCCATCTCTCAATGGTGACGAATCACTTATAGAATTAAAATAATTCTCAGAACTGGATCTTCACCAAAATCGAATCAATTTGTCCTTGTTACACACTCAACTTGTCCAACAACTTTTGTCCGAATTTGTCCATTACTTTTTGAGATATCTTACTCACAGATAAACAGACAAACAAACAGGATGTCGTGCGTAGCACGATATTTGTGACTCAAAACAAATTTGACCATAAAAATAATTTGTGGTTGAATTCCGTGACCTGATATGCAAATCATCTTCAAATTTCAAGTCATTCGGAGGAAAATTGATAATTATAGAAAGTTGGCCTTTGTTGATATTTTGACCTCAAGTTGAATAGGCTTCTTGCTTATGACAAACTCTACCATTTTGTGAAGTTTCTTGAAGATCGATTTAATATTGTGACCTATAGGCGATTGACAGACAGACAAACAAACAGACAAACAGGCATAATCGTAGACTAGACCAACCAACACACTTGCATATCTTCGATTTCGCAAGTAACAAACAAACAAACAAGAAAGATGTCGTGCATCGCATGATACATAAGAAATCCAAATAAACAATAGTTGCCATGGAAACAGCAATTTGGTAATTTAGAAAATTTGACCGATCTTGTGTTTTACATGATGGAATGTTGTGTTTAATAAATTTGGTCAATAAATTTTGTAATAGCCGCCTAATAGGTGTTTTACATGTTTTGGATGGCACTGGCCTGACCATATTTTACACACATATACTACACGTGCATACAAATAAGCCATGTAAGTTTTAATTTGACAAACTCCTGATGTTTGGCAATAATAAAATAATGGGGTGAAATTGTTGTCATGGACACCATTGTCCCTTTTACACGTGGGACTTGCATCCTTTCCACATGGGACTTGCCTCCTTTCCACGTGGGAAATTGCATCCTTCCCATGGGAACTTGCCTTCTTTCCACGTGGGACTTGCCTCCTTTCCACGTGGGACTTGCCTCCCGTGCCACGTGGGACTTGTCTCCTTTCCATGTGGGACTTGCTTCCTTGCCAGGTGGACTTACTTATTTGCCACGTGGGACTTTGTTTCTTTGCCACGTGGGACTTGCTTCTTTGCCACGTGGACTTGCTTCTTTGCCACGTGGGACTTGCTTCTTTGCCATGTGAGACTTGCTTCTTTGCCACTTGGGATTAGCTTCTTTGCCACGTGGGACTTGCTCTCTTGCCACGTGGGACTTGCCTCCTTTCCACGTGGGACTTGCCTCCCGTGCCACGTGGGACTTGCCTCCTTTCCATGTGGGACTTGCTTCCTTGCCAGGTGGGACTTACTTATATGCCACGTGGGACTTTGTTTCTTTGCCACGTGGGACTTGCTTCTTTGCCACTTTGGACTTCTTCTTTGCCATGTGGGACTTGCTTCTTTGCCACGTGAGACTTGCTTCTTTTCCACGTGGGACTTGCTTCTTTGCCACGTGGGACTTGCTTCTTTGTCACGTGGGACTTGCTTCTTTGCCACGTGGGACTTGCTTCTTTGCCACGTGGGACTTGCTTCTTTGCCATGTGGGACTTGCTTCTTTGCCACGTGGGACTTGCTTCTTGCCACGTGGGACTTGCTTCTTTGTCACGGGGACTTGCTTCTTTGCCACTTGGGACTGCTTCTTGCCACTTGGGACTTTGCTCTTTGCCATGTGGGACTTGCTTCTTTGCCACGTGGAGTTGCCTTCTTTGCCACGTGGGAGTTGCTTCTTTGTCACGTGGGACTTTTGTATTTCATGTGAGACTTTTTCCCGATGCCACTAACCAAGGTGAGCAGAACTTGAAAAAAAATATAGATAAAATTAAGGAATGTTATTTTATTTTGCTCCCTCTTAGCTTGGTACTGATGTGGTTTACCAATAGTGGGAGGGGGGGGGGTTCATTATGACGGGTGACCCTCAAATGTTATTGCAGAAGGCCCTCAGACAGAAGGTCCAATGGGGTCTATGGGTCTTAGGGTCGAAGGGTTTTAAGGGATATCTATTTTCTGATGTCTCTGTCTTGTGCCGTGACATCCCTCTTTCTTCAGATCGGCAGGCAGCAGCCTTCTCCCTTTACAAGGCGTTGATAAAATCACAAGCTTGTCAAACACTTTCAATCCTGACAAATCTGAAACTCACTTCATCTCTCTGATAGGACCATCTAGAAAACCCTTCCATCTACTTTATTAACAATCCTTTTGAAGAAGTTCAGTCACTCAAACTCTTGAGTCTCATTATTAGCCATGATCTTTCTTGGGCAAACCACATTTCAAATTTGCCTTCAATCCTCTGTTGTGCAATGTCCTTTGTTGGCCCGCCTGAACCCTTATCCACCTACAAAGCATTCATCTGCAGCTCGATCAAGTACTGCTCTCTATAATGGGTGGTGCCCTAACTCACACGTTGTTCAGGTTGACATTAGTGAAAGCAAGGCCTTCAAGATCATTGGAATCGCCCACAATAAAGCTGAGTCTGTGGGTTTATCACAATACCATCTCAGACAGGTCGGTGGTGGCACTGTCTTCTTCCGTTGCTTTGCCCCTCCCCCAAGCCCCTTCCCATGTTTCTACAGGACACACAGTCAACCATCAACTCCATTATGGTGAACCTCCCCAAAATCCAGAATCACTGCTTATCTACACTCATTCGTTACTATTTTTCCACCTGTGGAACCAACTTACATGTTCTCTCAATCTCATTCTTCCCTCCTGGTTTTCAAGGCAGCTGTTCACTACAGCTCAGGTCATTCCTCATCCAAAACGATGATCTTTTCTACCCCCATCAACCACCCTCTTCCCCTCCCGCCAGCTCACCTCTTTTCAAATCTCCAGTTTTTTTTCTTCCTGAGAGTTTGCTTCTGTATCCATCCTGTCGACCCTCTGCGTCTTCCCTCGATCCATACGTTTTTATTCCCGCACATCCCTCATTTGTCCGTCTTCCTCTTTTTGTCCCTCAACCATGCTGTTGATGTTTGCCCCCTCTTTTTCCACTGTTCCTTTTTTGTTCTGTTGCATTCTGATCCGTTCTTTTTCTCATTCTTCCACGAGCCTTCACTTTGAAAAAAAATAATTAGAGTTGATGGGATTGATACCACTCAGGGAAGAGACCACAACTCTATTGAATAGGAAATAACAAACAGACAAAAATACTGTAAGGAGAACAAACCGAGTATTACTGAGAAAAAGTAGACCAAAATCATCCCACTGTAAAAAAATCAATAAATTGTGTTTTTTGCAGCAACACTGCTGATTCAAGAAAAAGTAACCGCAACAAAATTGGCCGAACACGAAAGAAGCCAAACACCAATATGGAAACAGATAGAATAACTGAGAAAGGAAATGGGACTAAATAGAGAAAATCTAAGAAGAGGCCCAAACTGAAAGAGAAAAATCTGAAGAATATTAAAAAAAAAACATGAAATGAAGAGAAACACACCGAGAGTCAATGGGTGCTGAAAACGAAAATGACAGCATGGAAATAAATAAACTAACAATGAAGCCAACACAGAAAAAAAACTAGAACGACACTCGGTAGAGCGCATACTTCCCCCAGGTGCATACCTGTTTGAGGTCAACACAGAGACAGAAGAAGAGGAATTGTTGGCAGGGCATCGAAAGGAGATGGGAGAGGACGGGGTGGGAGTGGAAGCTGCCCGGGGGGGGGGGGGGGGGCTGGCAGGCGGATATGAGAGTGAAGCTAAGATGAGGGGATAAGGGGAAAGTTTTGAGGAGCTTGTGAGGAAGATTGTTTGAGGGAGTGAGGTGACTGAGATGTAGATAGAGAGGACATGATGTGGACGGATGCTGCAAAGGACACATGAAGTGAAGAGATGCTAAAGAGAGGGACATACAGTAGGGGTGGGCTTGGAAGAACATGGGCTTTGTGGTAAACTGAATTTTTAATTGAATTTATAATGAGGTAGAATGCCAATTAGGCTTAGCTCGTGCTTTAGGAAGAATTTAATAAATATATGCTGGGAAAAGCCAGTAAAGAGGCTTGTACACATTCCTTAGGAGTCGTGAAAACCTTGTAAACCTTATCTATGGTCCATTGGCCCAGATGGCCTGGGCAAGAAATCACATTCTCTTTTACTCCCCTCATCCGGACCACCTGGTGCAAGCACAGAAAGAGAGA
Organism: Eptatretus atami; assembly: GCA_035128595.1. Lineage (NCBI taxonomy): Eukaryota > Metazoa > Chordata > Myxini > Myxiniformes > Myxinidae > Eptatretus > Eptatretus atami. The sequence continues at coordinate 74,605,526 of CM068968.1, read as the reverse complement.
CTGTTTCTCACCCTGTGTTTTATGATTTTAACCTTACAAGATCCATCTGGGCTTTCTCAAAAGGCCTCTCTTGGTTTCGTTAATTTCCTTTGATGTATTAACTACACCCTGGTGAGATCACATATATATATATACTCGATGTATTCCATGTAAAATTAGGACTGCTTGAGATATGCTCCAGGCTATCTTCCATGTGCACATGCTTCTATCTTTTATTTTGTTCCTGAATAAACAGCTTACATTGAACTATAAAGTTCTTTCTGTCTCAAGGTGGTCAAAAATTGCCACGACAGCTTGTATGAGATGTGGAGGAAGGTACTGACACAGAGGGGTTTGACACTTAATGGTCGTGAAGGGGAATCGTCTTGAGCAACCCTCTGCAAACTGGACTTCTCAAGATTCCAAATGTGAACATATGGAGACAGACATCATGGGAGGGGTGGAAATAATAATTGTTGAAGGCACGGAGGAAAGTTTTGCTGCAGGTACGGGAGGACGATTGATGGACCAAGCATTTAGGTGAGACGGGTTTGGAAAAATAATCCTTGCGAAGAAGAAGTAGAAGATGAATATATTGTGACAAAGAAGAACCAATGGAGTGCTCATGATGGAGAAATAAGGAATAACAAGGAAAGTGGACGCAGGAGGAGGCCATTCAGCCCATCATGCCTGTGCCACGCCAGCACCAGATCAAATACAGGGTGGGCAGAGAAACGGGAGATTTTAAAAACTGATCTCCGCTATGCCAACGTGATCACAACTTTTTTGACTGATCAACAACTGGGCATATGAAAGCCATCATTCCCTATCTGTGTGCCGAGTTAGAAAGCATTAGTAAATGCATTTCCGGGAAATGTGGTTGAGGACATGTATAATACATCTGTTTTTTTTTTACAAACAAAATGGCCACCAGTCGGCCATCTTGGATTCTGAGTGTCAAAAAAAAAAAATGACGCGCATATGTAAGTCATAATTCTTTGTCTGTGCGTCAAGTTTGAACATCAGTAAATGGATTTATGAGAAATGGTTGAAGACATGTTCGATACCGGGTATTCTTACAACTAAAATGGCTATCTTTGATCAGATCGCAAAATAAAGTGATCAGATCCAAAATGGCCACCAGTGGGCCATCTTGGATCTGATCTTGAAAAAAAATGATCGGCAAATGTCGTCCATCATTCTTTATCTGTGTGCGAAGTTTGAATAAGATTGGTTAATGCATGTCCGAGAAATGGTTCAGGACGTCTTTGACACCGGGTTGTTTTGGTTCACGAAAAAATATTTTCACGAAAAAAATAAGTGACCACTATATTCGTTATTGTTGTGCTGTTGGTGTCTGTCTGTCTGTCTGTCTGTCTGTCTGTCCCGAGCATAGCTCCGTGGGTTTGATCTGATCCTGATAAAATTTTGTGGGAGGTTTAAATCATGTATCTAGTTGTGTTTTCTGAAATGGGCGTGCTGCACCCATTATGGGCGGAGCCACGCCCAAAAAACATGTGTTTTTAGGGGTAGCCGATTTCAATTTGCATCTTCTCCGAGGGGGTTTGTCGAATCTGACAGGGGTTTTCGGTATTTGGTTAGCCCAATGGCACTGCATAGCCACACGGAGCTCGATTTTTCATTTTCGCGTGTCGCAAGGTCACCAAGGTCACGAACTTAGAAAATTGCGATTTGAACATAAAATCCATCTTCTCCGAGGGTTTTGGTCGAATCTGGCAGGGGTTTTGGTATTTGTATTTAGCCCCAATGGCACCTGCATAGCCCCACGGAGCTCGATTTTCTTATTTCGTTGCCCAAGGTCAAGGTCAAGGTCACGAACTTAGAAAATTTCGAATTTTGACATAAAAATCATAACGACCTCCACAACTTTGAGAGCTAGGATGACAATATTTTTTATGCATAATATTGAGGTATTCCCACTAAGGTCTTGAAACCATTGTTGCCTATTATCTCGAACACCTTGCCCGTGGCGCCCCTTTCATGTTTGTTTTTACGCTGATTTAATCAAGTATGGATAATCCGAGGAGTGCGAAATGCCATATATAGCCTATATGACGTTACTATGTTCCTTGGAATGTTCAGAGGAAGTTTTGCACCAAAGGTATCAATCTTGACCTTGTGACCTTTTAAAGTTCACAAAGGTCAAATTTTCAAAGTTGTGGGAATCAAACCGGGTTTTCGACCTCCTTCGACGAACTAAGCTCCAATAAAGCTATAGCACGTATCCTGTTTCCTTATTTTAATGTCCTCTAACAGTTGTTTTTGTGACCTTATAAAGGTTATGCAAAGAAATTGTTTGAAAGGTTGTTGAAGCGAAACCGTTTTCGACATTTTTGCAGCTATAATGACTCCGTCACTGCGGTACCCATCATTGTTGGATGGCATTTTTTTATAAATCTTTGGTACAAAGCATGATCAAATTGGTCCATCCTTCGACTTCCTGAACACAATCTACATCGTCAAATACCGCTCGTGAACCATCGTCGTCTTCAGACTTGTTTACAACTAAAATGGCCGCGTGTCGGCCATACTTGATCACATTGCGAAACAAAATGATGGGCATGTGTACACCATCATGTGTTGTCTTTGTGCCAAGTACGAATAAAATCGGTCCATACTTGTCCGAGATGTGGTTGCGGACGCACACGAAAATCGAGACCAAATCCAGAAGCCCCCGTTTCGGACGAAGTCCAACGGAAGCTAATAAATATTCGGGACAGTGGATGTACGGGGACCAGTCCTGAAGTGATATGGCTGCTTGCAGTCCCTGCCAATCTGCGTGAGTAAGCTGCTGGACTCACCACCACTGAGGTGATTCTCTGAGAACTGTCAGAGAGATGTTGACTCACAGAAGCTTGTTGCAAGATGAACCAATTGGAGCAGAGGAAGAGGAGGAGACATTTGTGGGAAAGTTTATCATCACCAAGTCCAGAAAGGAGGATTTTTCCAATGGGATAAATCCGGATCGGAAAGTTCACACATTGAGTCAGTCCCCTGGAGTCACAGAAATATTTTGCTAAAGACAGTGCCATGCTTGGTGAGAGAGGTAAGCATCACCCAGCCAATTGTTGTGGTGGCAATTTAAATCACCACATATAAGGAAGACATAGTTGGGATGAGTGGTTAAAATTGCTCTGTGTTGTCAGAGAGAGGGGGGTGGGCGAGGGAGAGAGGGGGGGGAGAGACATTGAACGAGAGAGAAGAGAGGGGGAGAGATCGAGAGAGAGAGGGGGAGAGAGAGAGGAGAGGGGAAGAGAGAGGAGGGGGGAGAGAGAGAGGAGTCGTGAATGATTGGAGGATGAGTACAACAGACAAATAAGAGGTAGAACCAGAGGGGTAGTTGCAGCTAAAGGTACTCGTGGGGGTTGGGATGTGAAAGATCAGTTCAAGGACAGTGATAAATTGAGTTCTTGCTGTAAAGTGCAACACTGCCACCAGTACAGGGTTCACAGATACAATGGATTCAGGGACATCCTGCAGGAGGAAGGATTCTGTTACACAGATGATATCTGAATGATCAGCAGTGGCCTGAATTGAGAGATCTATCATCGTTGTAGTTGCTGCCTCAGATGATGAAGGTCCAGTCATTTTGGGACAGTGGAGGTATTGAAAAGGTGTTGGATGGAGAGAGGAGGAGGTTAGGAGAGTGCGGGACGGGGGAAGACTGAAGTCGGAGGAGTGGGACAGGGAGGTGGGGGGGGGGGGAAGTTGGTCAGGTACGGGACAAGAGGGAAGGCTGTTTGGGTGTGGGGTGAGAGGAGAGGGTGACGGGGGTTGTTGGATGAGTCGAAGGCTGCAGAAGAAGGGAAAGGCTTGACACTGCTTATCGTCATCCTTGCTCCCATTCTCTGCTCTTCTCCATTGTCCACCTCCTCATTATTATCGATCGTTCTATCTCTTATACCTTCCTTCGTAAGTGTCATCTAGTCTGGGTTAGTGGATTGGACTTATTCTCTTTCAAGTGATGGGTTTGATGTGAATTTTTCTAAAGATTTCTAAAGTCCTCAATTTTCATCCGATTGACTTGAAGTATGAAGAGGATTTATATTTCAGGTCATCACCTCTGCCACCAAAAGGTATGTTTGTCTGTTTGTTACTTGGCGAAAATATTTTGCCGAGTGTGTTGGTCTGTAGCGTCTGTTTGTCACACCATTTTTGTCCAGTTTTGAAGCAATCGTTGAAGTATGTAGGTGACCGGTCAAGGATAGCTATGCGTGTTTTTGGTCAGGATCCGGATACAAGAATTTTAAAAGTGATTCTTCACCATCGGGAGATCGGGCCAAAAACGATATCACGATATCTCACAAAGTTATGGACTTCGGACGACACTAGGTGAACAGGTCGGGTGTGTGACAAGGACAAATCAATTGGATTTTGGTTCAGGTGGGATACCAAACATAAAATGTTCAGAATGGCGGAGGTATGTGCTCTACCGAGTGCCGTTCTAGTTTGTTCTGTTTTGCCAAGTGTCGCTCGATGAGTGATTTCTAGTTCGTTACTTGCGAAATCAAAGTTGCAAGTCCATTAGCTGCTGTGGTCCTGTTATTACATCTGTCTGTCTGTTTGTTTGTGTGTTTGTTTACCCTGTAGCAGCCACACCGTTTCAGCGATCATGACCAAACTGGGTACAGACGTCGGCCATGGTGCAACTTAGACACTTGTCGTTTTTGGTGAATCTAGGTCAAAGGTCAAGGGTCAAGGTCACCGAAAAACCGAAATTCTTATTTCTGCAATATCGTCCGCTAAAATGGTCGTGTCGACTTCAAACCAAATCCAAAATGTGCATCTTCCAATTCTGCATCCAACCATATGTCTCAATGGGGGTGTCACACCAACACCCTTCTTAGCGGTCGGGGGTCGAATGTCAGGGGGGGTCGGGTCAAAAATTTCTAATTGCGATAAAAACGTCATTTCGATCCCGATTGACTTCCAATTTGGCATGTGGTATCTTGGTATGAGTGTCCTATTATATGCCAAAAATGATGAAATTTGGTTCAGCCACTTCCGGTTACCATGGCAACAAAGTTCAAGTGTTGTAAATTCGTTGTTATTGGTTTCATTCCAGGGAGGTTTGATCTTGCGCATGCATAGCTTGTCACTATTTGAAGTCACAAGGTCAAGGCAAATCTGGTGACCTTGAAAAATCAAACTCCAGGTTTTTGTTTTTTTCAGAGATCATGGAGGTATGACAAAGTTATTCCGGCAATTCCTTGCTCAACGAGAAATTTCATTTTTTCTGTCTGTCTGTCTATCTGTCTGTCTGTTTGTTTGTATGTCAATTGCCTACAGGTCACAATTTTTCAACCGATCTTCACGAAACTTCACCACATGGTATAGTTCGTCATAAACAAGAAGCCTATTATTTTTGAGGTCAAAAGGTCAACATAGGCCAAAGGTCAACAAATTCATCAAATTTTTTAAATGCTCAATTTTCATCCGATTGACGAGAAATTTGAACAAGATCTTCATATCAGGTCACTGAATTCAACCACCAATTATTATTGAGGTCAACATCGACCAGATTTCTAAAGTCCTCAATTTTCATCCGATTGACTTGAAGTATGAAGAGGATTTATATTTCAGGTCACTGAATTCAACGAGCCAATTATTTCTCATGTCAACATGGAGCAAAAGGTCAACATAAGCCCAAGGTCAACAACTAAGGTGGTATTTCTAAAATCCTCAATTTTCATCCGATTGACTTGAAAGCTGAATAGGATTATGCATATCAGGTTTGTCTGTTTATCATCTACAGGTCACAATTCTAAACCGATCTTCACGAAACCACCACATGGTAGAGTTTGTCACAAGCAAGAAGCCTATTGTTTTTGAGGTCAAAAGGTCCAACAACTTAGGTAAATTTCATAAAAATCCTCAATTTTTATCCGATTGACTTGAAATTTGAAGAGGATTTATATTTCAGGTAACTGAATTCAACCAGCCAAATATTTTCTGAGGTCAATATTGACCAAAAGGTCAACATAGGCCAAAGGTCAACAACTAAGGTGGTATTTCTAAAATCCTCATTTTTTATCCGATTGACTTGAATTTGAGAATGGATTATGCTTTTACAGGTTCATCTATAGAACATTCCAACCGCACACACCTCCTATTTTTTGAGGTCAAATTTAGTTTATGGATTATGTATCGTGCTCTGCACGACGTCTTCTTGTTTGTTTGTATGTCAATCGCCTACAGGTCACATTTTTACTCCGATCTTCACCATCTGGTAGAGTTAGTGACAAGCTGGAAGCCAAATGTTTTTGAGGTCAATTGGTCACATAAATTGACAATTTTCCATCGATTAACTCGATATCTCTATTTATACTGTATATAAAAATGAAAAATACGGGTGGATGGTGAACCCTCGTTGCGATGAAGTCTTGGTCGACCCCAGTATGTCTATTAATTACGTGGTTTGAACACGAGTTGGACCATGACTACGTCTATTAATTACTTATCGTTTGACTTTGACTACGTCGATTAATTACCTTGTGGAAGAAATTAACTCAATTTTGCCTTAGGTTCAGCATACAAAGGAGAATGTTTAATCACATTACGTTCGTGCGCACATAAGGGAGAAAAAAATCCATCAATGAAACTCTCTCAAAGGAAAAACCCAAACCCAAGTCTTATATATCGAGTGGGGAAATAATTGAACAAACAGGATAAAATAGAAATAACTTTTTATTTATGAAAGAGTAACTTACTATTCAAATAGTTCGAAATCAAAATAACTGCTTTCTGCTACAAGGAAAGGAGTGAAACAGTCTAAACAATGTCGGCAAGGCCCAAGTACAGCCAATCAGAAAAGAGCACTGCAGCCCCTTCAAGGTTCCACAGGGTTTGGAGATACAGATAGTTACACAGATCAAGGGAGTGAATCATTACTTCGATAAGGATGAAGTTGATAAAGAACATTGCATTCCGACCGGGCTGCTCACAGAACCTCGGCAGCTTTTACAATGTCTCTGCACAAAAAGCCATCCATTATATTCATTAAATTTGTGAACTAAATAAGAAATATCTTATGTTATGTTTAATCATGCACTAATTGATATACTTAAGTCTTCCTGGGACTTATGCAACATTTCCAGGTTGTTACATAGTTTTAATCAAAAATGACAAATCAATATAAACTGAAGGCAGATGTATGTTTTACAAAAAGCAAATGTAACAGAATACATGGATAATCATGTTTACAACGGAATCCTCTCAACTGCAGCATTTTACTGAAGTTCAAATAATATTTTATGAGTAAGGAACAATGTCTTTGTTCATTCACACTTTGGGCTGGCAACACCAATTACAAATGCTTAAAGAGGAAATTTCTTCGACATCCCCCCCCCCCCTTTTTCAATTTGCATTGCATAATTGAAAATACATTGCCCCCCCCCCAATGAGCACTTCTGTTTCCTGGGCATCAATCTCTCATCACAAATCATAGAGCCAAGCCCTTCATGTAGTCATCCCTCTCCAGCAGAGCAGGGGGCTTCAAGTGGTTGCACGGCTGCGCCTACTTTAGGCCACCGTAGTAAGAGTCGAAGTAGGCCCTTCGGCCATTCCAGTGAGGATCTACCCGGCATGGGCGATCTAGCCATTTTCAACACACCTGGGCGAAGGGTTCAGGGAACAAGGCTGATAAGTGCATTAAGGACAACATTTGTCCATAGTCACAGAATCTACTCATGACCTCAACCTATTCATTCTCAATCACAATTTTGCACCAATTATGAAACTCTTCTTCAATATCAGGATCCATATAAGGAGACATTTGTTGAGAAACCATTTTGGGTGTCATTTTCCTCCCAAAACATGAGGCAATCAGTGAGATTAATGTTGTAGTAGCACATTAAAAAGTACTACGATAACAGCAAGTAACAGTCCAATAAAATCCAATGCAACAATTTTGTCTGCCATCCTTCAAAGATCCCTTTTAGCCAAGAAAAAAAGATTCCATAATTTGTATAATGATTATGAAAGTTAGCTTCTAATTCTTTAACTTTTCCCTTTTTTTCTCAAACTTGCAATGTGTTCTGATTTGTCTGGGATATAAGTACAACATTCAGACCCAATAAGAGCACAGGCTTTCCCCTGTGGAGCAAATACTAAATCCAAAGCAATTCGATTTTGCATCGCTGCTGTTTGCATTGCAATCATTTCAATATAAATATCTGCTGAACTATCCACAATTTCATTCGCAAGCAGTTTCAAAGCAGCTGCCATTTTTATTAATTAATTGTTTTTTTCAGCTTAACACTTCCATGCCAAGTCAGAGAAAGATGGTCATGAAGGCCAAGTCAGTGTTAAAAATATCCCACTTACTTTGTCGCAAAATTTTAAATGGGGAATGGGTAAGTATATGTACATGAGGTAACACATAACCCACAAAGCACGAACCTGTCCAATAAATCGGAAGCCATGTGTCGGCTCAGTTTCCACAAATAAAACAGGTGTTATTCAATGCTGCTTGTGGTCTCTGCACGATTTTCAATAATATAATTTTTACATTCTGACTTGCCAAACATTCTATTCTCCGATGCCTTCTGCAAGAGGAATAATTCTGGTTTATCTTTTGTTTGTCTTACTACAAAATATGGAGGCATTTTACTTAAATTAACGTTAAGCCAGTACCAGCTACTAATCAGTGAAAGCAATATAATTACAATACGTGGTACAATTCCTAATTCCATTAATTGATCTTATAATTGCTGCTTGGTCTAGTCATTCTTTTTCTATTTCTGTATTGTGGTTAATATAAATACCATGCTGATTTCCCTCATACACTGATTTCCCTTTAGAGTTAACTTATGATTACTAATATTATAATATTGACCAATCTGTCGATCAATTTAGTAACATAGACCGTCTTCAATATAATGTAAATACCTCAACTTAATGAATTATTTCAATTCAATTCTTAGTAACTTTTGTCTACCCTTAATTAATAGACCAACTCATGTCACGAGGTCCACAGCGAGAGTGACTGATAATTAATATATTAACCAATCAATACGAGTTACCAATAACCAGCGGTGTGTCTCACTGTGATATAACTGATCATTTACCTGTGTTCCAACCTGCTGTTTTAAATTATACTGGCTGTTTTAAAGGCGCAGACTCTAATACTTTCACTTCATATAGACTCATTAACTCCGCAAATTCCGATCCATTTAAGGAGTTTGAAAAAATAAATTGGGAGAATACTCTGTCAGTTAAGGACCCCAATGTAGCTTGTAATACATTTGCATTAAGATTATGAGCAATGTAGCTTATTGAAGATTTATTTATCTGATAAATGTTTACCAACCTGCAATTCCAAAACCAAAACTATTAAACGAAATCCCGGATGACTGATGGGCTTCCAAAATCGATCAAGCACAAGACGAGGTTGTATAAAAAAATAAACCTTCAACTTCAAAAATCCTTCATAAACCTTCAACTGAAAATTCCTTCAAAACCTTCAAATCCAAACAATTTCGAAACAAGCTTAATCTGTTGACTAGACAAGCAAAACAAAATCACCACAAAGAGTAGCCCTCCCAGTACAACTCAAATACCAAAGGAACCTAGTCTATATAATCAACCCATTAATTCAGCAAAAGAAACATGAAGGTTTGAATACAATCATGAATTGTAATGGAGAAAAAGAAACAATCAATACTAAACAATCTTTGGTGCTCTCAA
>CM068968.1:74575505-74587595 GCA_035128595.1 Eptatretus atami | reverse complement strand
TCCTGATGCTGATCCTGCTCACCAGATTCTCTCAGCGAGGGAGCCTCGTGAGTGGAGGAGGCCAATCAGGTTGATCGTAATCTCAAGGAGATGGGGATGGGCCAGGCATCTGCCTGGAGGATGGCGAGACGGAGGTCCCTGTAGTACTTGCGGAAAGTGGACACAGCGACGCGCTGCTCTAGCGCTTGCTTTCATACCTGACCTGACCTGACCAAGCTAAGAGTGAGCAAAATAGAATCAATTAAGTAATTTTCTCTTTATTTTTTTTTCAGGTTCTGCTCATCTTGGTTTGTGGTATCGGAAAAAGTCTCACTTGGAATAAAAAAAGTTCCATGTGGAATAAAAAGTCCCACTTGGCAAGGAAGCAAGTCCCACGTGGCAAGGAAGCAAGTCCCACGTGGCAAGGAGGAGAGTCCCACGTGGCAAGGAGACAAGTCCCATGTGGAAAGGAGGCAAGTCCAATGTGGAAAGGAGGAAAGTCCCACGTGGCAAGGAGGAAAGTCCCACGACGTGGAAAGGAGGCAAGTCCCATGTGGAAAGGAGGCAAGTCCCACGTGGAAAGGAGGCAAGTCCCACGTGGCAAGGAGGGAAGTCCCACGTGTCAAAGGGAGAACGGTGTCCATCGCAACAATTTCACCCCATTATAATAAAATGGGAACTTTTTGTTGATTCTATTATTGCCAAACATCAGGAATTTTTCAAGATATCAGATTGAAACTTACATCGTTTATTTGCACGCATGTGTAGTATATGTGTGTAAAATCTGGTCAAAATTAGTCAAAGGTCAATGCCATCCAAAACATGTAAAACGCCTCTTAGGCAACAATTAGAAAATGCATTGACCAAATTTGTTATACACAACATTCCATCATGTAAAACACATGAAAGTTCAAATTTTCTAAATCACCAAATTGCTGTTTCCATGGCAACTATTGTTTATTTGGATTTTGTAAGTATTGTGCTCTGCATGACATCTTTCTTGTTTGTTTGTTACTTGCGAAATCGGAAGATTTGCAAGTATATTGGTTTGTCTAGTCTGTGATTATGTTTGTTTGTCTGTTTCTTTGTTTGTCTGTCTGTCTGCCTGTCAATCGCCTATAGGTAACAATTTTAAACCAATCTTCACGAAACTTCACAAAATGGAAGAGTTTTGGTCATAAGCAAAAAGCCTATTGATTTTGAGGTCAAAAGGTCAACACAGGCCAAAGGTCAACAACTCTCTCAAATTTCGAAAATCATCATTTTCATCCAATTGACTTTAAATTTGAAGAGGATTTGCACATCAGGCAGGGAATTCAACCACCAATATTTGGAGGTCATCAAGGCGAAATTCCTTAAATTGACAATTTTTCGTTCGATCGACTTGAAATTTGAAGATAATTTGCACATCGGGTCACTGAATTCAACACAAATTATTTTTTTGGTCAAATTTCTTGGAGGGGATTTCACAAGTATCATGGCTCTGCATGACGTCTTTCTTGTTTGTCTATTTGTCTGTGAACATTCTAAAAAAGTAGTGGACAAATTCAGACGAAATTTGGTGATCAGAAATAGGTGTGTGAAAGGATGAATTGATTCAATTGTAATGAATATCCAGATAGGAGAATTTTTTTAAGTGATTCTTCACCGTTGAGAGATGGAGCCAAAAATGATACTCGATGTAGCATAACATTTCAAAAACTTGGTGGACGGATTATGACAAAACTCGGTGGACGAGTTGGGTAGGTGGCAAGAACAGGCCGATTCGATTTTGGTTAAGGTCCGGATACAGATTCAGCCTATCAGTGGGGTGCAACATGTAAACTATTCAGCCTGACGGAGATATGCGCTCTACCGAGTGCTGTTCTCGTTTGTTACTTGCAAAATCGAAGATTCGCAAATATATTGGTTGGTCTGGTCTGTTGTTCTGTCTGTTTGTTTGGTTGTCAATCACCTGCAGGTCACATTTTTACTATGATCTAAACGAAACTTAACCACCTGGTTGAGGTTGTGACAAGCTGGAAGCCTATTGTTTTGAGGTCAATCGGTTAAAAGGTCATGGTAAGATAAAGTCAATTTTAATCCAATTCACTTGATATCTATTTAATATGTACTGCATATAAAACCGAAAAACATGGATGGACGTGTGAACCCTCATCTATGTGAAGTTTTGGTCGACTCATGTGAGTATGTCTTTTAATTACATGCTGTTTGAACATGAGTTGGACATCAGTACATCTATTAGTTACTTATTATTGGACGTCGATAAATTACGGAATATTGGAACATACCTTTTCGACCTGTAGACCTTACATTTTTCAGACCCCTTTAGATATTTTGAGACCCTTTAGACTCTGACTCCTGAAGACCTTCACACCCTTTAGATCACTTACACCCCTTGACCCTGAGAGCCATTAGACCTGCTCTGGGCACTTTAGACCCCTTTAGACTCCTTTGACCCCAAAGACCATTCAGACCCCGTTAGACTTAATGTCTGAGGGCCTTCTACAGTAACACGTGAGGGTCACCAGCCATAAGCAAAAGCCCTCTTCCCCCTTATGGTAAACCACCTCAGTACCAAACTAAGAAGGTGCAAAATATAATTAATTAGTGAATTAATTTTATCTTTCTTTTTTTTCAGGTTCTGCTCATTTTGGTTGGTAGCACAGCGAAAAGTCCCACGTGGCACAGAAATCCCATGTGGCAAAGGGAAAACACTGCATGACAACAATTGCACCCCCATTAAAATCAAATGGGATTTTTTCTGTGATTTTATTATTGCCAAACCTCAATAATTTTTCATGACATCACATTTTAACTTACACGGCTGAATTGTACGCAGCTGTAGTGTATGTGTATAAAATCTGGTCAAAATTGGTCAAAGGTCAAGATCAATGCCATCTAAAACATGTAAAACACCTATTAAGCCAGAATTAGAAAATGTATCGACCAAATTTGTGATGGACAACATTGAATCATGCAAAACACTTGATAGGTCAAATTTTCGAAATTACCAAATTGCTGTTTCTATGGCAACTATTTTTTATTTGGATTTCGCAAGTGCCGTGCCATGCACGACATCTTTCTTGTTTGTCTGTCCGTGAGCAAGATGTCTCAAAAAGTAATGGACGAATTTGGACAAAACTTGTTGGACAGATTGGGTGTGTAACAAGGACAAATTGATTCGATTTTGGTGAAGATCCAGTTCTGAGAGTTTTTTTTAATTTTACAAGTGATTCGTCACCATTGAGAGATGGGGCCAAAAACGATATAGAGCATGATATTTCAAAACGTTGTGGCTGCAGTATGACAAAACCTGGTATATTATTTGGGTAGGTGACAAGTACAAGCTGTTTTGATTTTGGTTAAGGATAGGATGTAGATCCGGCCTATCAGTGGGATACAAAACAAACTGTTCAGCCTGGCGGATGTATGGCAAAGGGATTATAATTCGAGTTTACTGTTGCTTTCATTGTGTTTAGTTTTGTTTATGCAAAGTGATCTTTACAATGACAGGTTTTGGAATCGTCATTCCCAAATCATTGCAATTCCAACCTTATGCCCTTTTCTTCTCACCTGTATGAATTTTCTCATGTCTTTTCATTGATGAGAAACTTGCAAAATCCTTGGTGCACACAGAACACTGGTATAGCTTCTCACGTTGGTTGTTATCTCCATTCACAGGTTTCAGAAGGTGGGAGGAAGTTCTTCCAGAATTCAAAAACACCACCTCCTTTTTCAGTTAAAGGAACATTATTCATGAAATAATTTGTGACACTTCGTTGTCATAGCTTCGTTGTAAGAGCTCTGTTCAAAACCTTCACCGACCTCTGACAGCTTCCACTTGTAGCTCGTTTCATTCCCCAGAATGCTTTTTAAGTATTCAGTAAAGGTTTTCTATATCATTCCTGTTGCTCCAACTATCACTGGTACAATTTTAGCTTTCTTCAATTTCCAAGTCCTCCTTGACCTCATTTTCCAGATCCCGATTTTTGGTCATTTTTCCTGATTTCTTCAGCATTTAGTACAAAGTCATTGGGAACTGAAACCTCAATCAAACAATGCTGACTTTTCCTTTTTATGTTTGAGCTCTATGTCCAGATGCAATGCTTTGTTTGCAATGTCCACAGTTGATGAGATCGTCTTGTCATGCTTGAGCATTATATGTTCATTTTCAAGGATCGGATTTGGTTTGTGTTTCCATGATTGTTCTGGAAGCAAAAGGTTGAAATGTTTACAGATGTGCTGATGGATTATTCTACAGATGCTGTCATATCTTCCTGTGTCAAAACTGTTCTGCCAACAGTTTTTTTTTACATCCAGAAAGGATGTGACTGGTACTTTCTGTTTCTACCCCACAAAACCTGTATTTGTCCGATTGGCTCAATCCCACCATTTTCTTAAGGGCATTAACATGGTGTCCTTGTCTTGGGCATTGATGATGACTCGTTCTCCATCCCAATTAATTTGACCTTTTCTTAGCCATTCGAATGACCCTTCCTTGTCGATCCCTATCCTGTCAAGCTCTTATTCTTTTTAATCTTCCTGCTCTTTTGTCATTCTCCCATTTGTCATTGTATATTTGCAGATATTTCTTTTTGTCGTTTTTATTTTTATTTTTCTATGCAATCATTGGGGCTGTGTTTGATTCTGTTTTTGTTTTCCTGTGTAGTATCCATCATTTTCACCTGTTTTTGGAAGTTTGTTGCTAAATGGATTAATGATCCCTGTTCTGGTTTGTTGTTTTCTTGCTCGTGTACAAATCTCATCCGATAGTCTGTTGAGCTCTTCATATACTCCAATAGTCCAACACGATGTTCTGCACACTTGGTTCAGCTCAATCAAACCACCTCCTCCCTCTCGCCTCAGTAAGTACAACCTTGTATGCATTGGATTTTGAAGAACATCTTTTGAATAGTTCGAAGTTTCCTTGTTTTGGTGTCAAAATTGTTGATCTCCAAATATGGCCAGTTTATAATTGCACAGCTATATTGGAATACCGGCACTTCAAGTTGGTTTATTGCTTTGGTTTTGTTTCTTGGGGAGAGGGATGGCTTCAGAATGAGTCTCATTCTGCGTAAATACTCTGTGCTGATTATTTTACGCAGTTTTGTGTTGTATCTGGGGGCCTTCTTCTATTCCTAAGTATTTCTAGGATGCTTCGTTTTCCAGTCCCTGTATTGTTGTGCTTTCATCGATTGAGATGTTGTCTGTTATTTTTGCTTTTCATTGTATAAATGTGCACTTGGCACATTTGTCTAGACGAAACTCCATTCGGATGTCCTCAGAGTACTGCTTTACTAGTTTCAGTTGATCTGCCAATTTATAATTTGGGGTGAATAGTTTTAGATTGTCCATCTGCAATAGGTGTGTCACCTTTCTTGTTTCTTTGATCATTTTTCTGTTGCTTATCAGATTGTATCCATGTCCTTGTTCATTGATGAGGTTACTCAGTGGGTTGAGAGCCAGACAAAACAGGAGTGGGGGAAGGGATATCACTTTGTAAGATACCACATCGCATGTTTATTGCTGGGATTTCAATCTTTCCTTCCGGGTGAGGGAGTATCAGAGTTGTGTTCCAGAATGTCATTGCTTTCTCAATCAGTGTGACTATCTGAAGGTAAATTTTGTATACTTGCATACATTTTATAATCCATGAATGTGGGACACTGTCAAAGTCATTTTTGTAATCAATCCAGGCTGTTGGTCGGTTGGTTTGTCAGAGCTTGCATTTTTTGAAGAAAGTTTTATTTAACAAGAAATGGTCTATTGCTCCATAACATCCTCTCTTACATCTTTTCTGTTCTGCCTCAAAAGCACCTTGTTGAGTGAGGTGGTCGTAAACTGCATCGGTGATTATACCTGTTAAAGTTTGTATGTTGTTGGTCTATATTTGTTGGGTTGATGGGTTTCTTCAGATTTGGGAAACAGAAGTGTGTTGCCTTCTATGAGGCATTCGTCCATTGACTTGTTCCCCTTGGATGAGCTCGTTAAATGTTCGAGCGTAGTGAGGGTGGAGAGCATCTAATTGCTTTAGCCAGAAGTTTGGAATCCCATCCGGGCCTGGGCATTTGAAATTCGGCGCTTTTTTTGAGATGTTTTCGAGTTTTTTTTTCCTCGTCAATTGTCAGTGGGTGCATTTCCTATAGCTGCTGCTTTTTATTTTCCAAGTGTCGTATCCACTCTGCTTCCTTCTTGTGTTCTTTTTCGTCTTCAAATACACCTTTACAAAACTTTTCTACGTCTTCTTTTTTAGGAGTCGTCGTCACATTTTTTTCCCGAGCTCGCAGTAGAACTTTTTCGGGTTGTTTTCAAACTGTTCATTTTGATTTCTTCTATTGTTAGCCTCATCATCGTTTATTATTTTCCCGAGCTGTTGTATTTGGAGGTTATTATGGGCACGAAATGGATTTCTCTCCTGTGTGCATTTTTTGATGCTTGGATAAACCTGCCAACTGAGCAAAGACATGAGGACACAAAGAACACTTGTAGGGCTTCTCTCCCGTGTGTATTCTTTGATGTTCAGACAAATGTGTTGAACGAAAAAACGCCTTTTTGCAAACAGAGCACTTGAATGGCTTCTCGCCGGTTTTTCTTTGATGCATTTTCATTTCTGAGATGCGAGCGAAAGCCTTGTTGCACACGGAGCACTTGTGTGGTTTCTCGCCAGTGTGTGTCATTTGATGAAAGCGTAAATGTGAAATAAAAACGAAAGCCTCATTGCACACAGAACACTTGTAGGGCTTCTCACAAGAGTGTATTCTTTGATGTCTTTTCAAATCTGAGACGAGACTGAAAGCTTTGTCGCACACAGAACACTTGTGTGGTTTCTCTCCGGTGTGCCACTTTTGATGCTTCCATAAACCTGGCGATTGAGCAAAGGCCTTAGGACACAAAGAACACTTGTAGGACTTCTCTCCACTGTGTATGTTCTGATGTTGTTTTAAAGATGACGACACGGCAAATGATTTGTCGCACACAGAACACTTGTGTGGTTTGTCTCCTGTGTGCAATTTTTGATGCGTGTACAAACTTGCCGATTGAGCAAAGGCCTTAGCACACAAAGAACACTTGTAGGACCTCTCTCCACTGTGTATTTTTTGATGGTGTTTTAAAGCTGATGACAAGGGAAATGATTTGTCACACACAGGACACTTATAGGGCTTCTCATTAGTGTGTATTATTTGATGTCTTTTCAATTCTGAGATAAAAGTGAAAGCCTTGCTGCACAATGAGCACTTGTGTGGTTTCTCTCCTGTGTGCAGTTTTCGATGCTTGTATAAACCTGCCGAATGAGCAAAGACCTTAGGACACAAAGAGCACTTGTAGGGTTTCTCACCAGTGTGTATTCTTTGATGAATGTGTAAAAGTGAAATAAAAAAGAAAGTCTTGTTGCACACAGAGCACTTGTATGGCTTCTCATTAGTGTGTGTTATTTGATGTCTTTTCAATTGCGAGGTGAAACTGAAAGCTTTGATGCAAAATGAGCACTTGTGTGGTTTCTCTCCTGTGTGCAATTTTTGATGCTGGGACAAACTTCTCAATCGAGGAAAAGCCTTCAGACACAAAGAACATTTGTAGGGTTTCTCACGTTTATTCTCACTGTGTATTTGTCGATGAACATATAAATTTGATGAATGACCAAAAGCCTTCAGGCAGATAGAGCACTTGTATGGCTTCTCGCCGGTGTGTGTTCTTTGATGTCTTTTCAATAGTGAGATGGTATTGAAATTCTTGCTGCACGACGAGCACTTGTATGGCTTTTCACCTGTGCGTATTTTTTGATGTAGTTTTGACGATGACAGAGCAAGTGGTTTGTCACACACACAACACGTGTGTGGTCTCTCACTTCCTTGGATATTCTTGAAGGTGTCTGTACGTTTACAACCGTGGTTGTATGACACATTGCTGAATTTGTCAGTTTCTTCACAAACAGTTTGTGTCATCTGCTGATTGGAAACGTTTGCATCGAATAACTGGGAACACTTGGAACAAGAAACCGGTTTCATTTGTTTCTCTGCAAAGACAGGTCACAAAAAGCATCATAATTTCACCGAACATTGAAATATATAGCATGATTGGCAAATCATTCACCCAGATTACATTATGAAACATTGGTCACATTTCTGTACTCCACTCAAGGCACATTATCCAGGAAGGATAATAAGAATAAGGCTGCACGTCCTGAAGCTCACCTAGAGCAGGAGCAACACCCACTTACAACCCCCGCACATCTCCTTAGACCCTGATTTTTTTTTTTTTTCGTGCCATGAACAAACCTTGGTGCTTCATGGGTGATGAAGGTTGAGCTCAAATTGCATTGAAATTGCGTGTGTGTTTTTCAGAGAAGAGAGCAAATAACTATTTTGGGGGGTCAAACTCCCCCCCCCCATAGACCCCCTTAATGAGCAGAGATTTTGATGCAGTCAATACACTTTCGTCGGGCATCAGATTTGAAGCTTGTGGCCAAGTTTCATCAAATTCCTGCTTGATTAAAGCAATAATGACTAACGTGTTTCCGGACTGACTGACTGACTCAATCACTAACTGACTGACTGACTGATCTATGGACACTGCTTGATCGCATAAACTCACCTGACTAAAGTCCAGGTGAGCTAAAAATGGAAAAATCAAAATTGGAAGAACAGAGAGATTTTCAGAGCTTTGCTCTCGACAACATCCATAAAAGAGACGAGCAAGAAAGAGGTACCAGGCTACAAAGGAGAATATACTCCACAGTGCTCTGAAAAGGATCCATTGACTGTGAAGAGTTGTGCTCAAGTTTCACTGAAATTATGTGTGTAGCTTCAGAGAAGAGGGCAAATACTTCCTGAAAGTTATTTATTATTACCTGAAAATATCTGCTGTTCTTACTCCACTCCAATCGGTTCATCTGACCACGTGCTTGTCAAAGTAGACATCTCTCTGGCTGTTATTAGAGAACCACCTCAGCGCCGTCGAGTCTGGAATTTCACTCAGGCCAACTGGCAGGGACTTCAAGCAGCCATCAAACTTCTAGACTGGTCTCCCATCGCTACTTCCTCCTACATCAACTCGTCCTGGGAATTTCTTTCAAAGAAACTTGCTCTCTCTCATGCACAGATTTAGGGCATCTCCTCTTCAGTTGTCATACCCTTCCTCCGCCCTTGGTACACTGAAGCTTGTGGTGAGGCAGTTGTCCTGAACCAACTTCCCTTTGCCTTCATGGAAGGTTAATCTAACTGAAGGCAATCCCAGTTCCTTCCACAAAGCTTGGAACAAGTGTGTGTCTACCCTTAGGAAAACCAAAAAACAACATCTGGCTTATCTCAAGTCTGAACTCTCAAACCTGTCTGCCTCCTCCAAATCCTGGTGGTATCTCGGTAAGTCTGTTTCTGGTGTATGTTCCCCCTCCATCCCCTCCCTTACCTCAAATGACCACACAGCTGACACTGCACATGAAAAGGCAAAATGCCTAAACTTCGGTGTTTGCTTCTAAATCTTGTGTCCCAAACCCATCACCCAGTCACACCCAGCTGTTCCTGGACTCTGTGTCCTTTTCTTCTGACAAAGTGGAGAGCTTTGCTTGGTCAAACCTCGACTCAGATTCTGCAACCGGTCCAGACGGCATCAACCCACGTGTCCTGAAAACCTGCTCCGCTGCTCTTGCTCACCCTCACTCTGTTCTATTCACCCTCTCATTTGCTCAAGGTCATCTGCCATCTACTTGGAAATCAACAAACATTACCGCTCTGCATAAAAAAGTGCAAAAACAGACCCCTGCAACGACAGACCAATCAGCCTTTTCCCAATTATCAGCAAGGTTTTGGAATCCATCATCACTTCAGACATTAGATCCTTCTTCTTCTCCAATGGCTTGATTTCCGATCATCAATTTGGATTCGGACCCGGTCACGACCCTAGATATGCTACTTCTACTCTCCCAACAATGGATGAGATCCTCAATGCCAGACATGAAATCAGAGCCATCTCCCTGGACATATGGTGTGCTTTCGATACGATCTGGCACCCTGTCCTGCTCACCAAACTCTCTACCAATGGTATCCAAGGACATCTCCACTCATGGCTCGCAGACTTCCTCTCCTGTCGCAGTCAACGTGTGGCCCTTAATCGAGTTCTCTCATCCCCTCTTGCTGTCCAGGCTGGAGTTCCTCAAGGCAGTGTTCTGGACCCTGTTCTTTTTCTGGTTTTCATCCATGATCTCTCTGTAAAATCCTCTTTATCTATTTGCTATGACTCCACCCTCTGCCGTACCATCGATAATCCCTCATATCGTCAAGCAGCAGCTTCTTCACTTCTGCTGCAGAATCTGGAATAAAATCACAAGCTGGTCCAACATGTGGAACATGTCTTTCAATCCTGACAAATCTCACACTCTCACTATATCTCTCTGACAGGACCATCTGGAACCCCCCCCCCCCAAACTCCCCCATCTACTTTCTCAACAATCCTGTTGAAGAAGTCCTTTCATTCGAGCTTCTGGATCTCACTATTGGCCATGATCTTTTCTGGGAAAGCCACATTTCCAAGCTGGCCTTCAAAGCCAGTCGTAGACTGGGCATCCTCCGTTGTGCAAAGTCCTTCCTTTCCACACCTGAACTGCTGACCACATACAAAGCTTCCATCTGCAGCCTGAGACTGGCGGAGTTCTCAAGAATGAACCTCTTGAAAAGGTTAATCCACAAAGTAAATATGAGAGATAGCTGGTTTATCCTTTCGGAGAGGTACTGTGGGTACATCTGCCAGACCTCGATTAAAAGTCATACTGCAGGGACATTTTCTAATATTCTGTAGGCTGTCTTTCGAAGATATAACCACCGTATCTTTTTCAATCGGCAGAGGAATTGTCATCAGTAATATTAGATGGTCTATGAAATGCGAAGAATGGTCTTTCAAAGAAACAGTCGGGTCCAATCAGTATTCAAGAATAGATTCATATCCAAAATGCTGTCGGACCACAACATCATCTTCAATAATTGACTCTTCCAAGAAATGGTGTGGATTTTCACTTCCACCTCACTAAAACCGATCAGAGATGTTGAAAGAAAGGGTCCAGGCCCAAAACAATGCAGAAATTATCTAAAGTTGGTGTAGGCAAGTGTAACACTACATAACTTGGTGGCAAGATTTTGAAAAGACTGTGACCGACTTGTCTGACGTAATGCAACAATCTTGAATGCGCATTTTGTATAACGTGATTACAGTCATAAATTTATCTTTCAAACTTGACCAGTCTCAGTAATCCCACTTGGTGTTGTGGAAGTGGAAACAATTATATTCAAACAGTGCCTATACTTTTTTTTTTATTTCAGCAAGTAGATTGAGGTTTTCACTGTGCTGGAATCAAAAGGTTGTATAATATTAAACCAGTTCCTAAATGATCACTCCCCTAACAACCTTTTGATTTCCATATTTATCTATCTATAATTCCAGCAGTGTGTGTGTGTGTGTGTGTGTGTGTGTGTGTGTGTGTCTGTGAGCCGCTGTTCTCGACAACCACTGGTCCGATCTAATTGAAACTTGCCAGCTATATTGCTGGGAACCTGAGTATGTGCCTTTTCAAGGTTTGATATTAATCGGACAAGTGCTTCCCAAGTTATGGCCATTTATTTACCAAACCAATGACAAGACACGTTGCTGCGTAGGCGTGGCTGCGTAGGCCGGTGCGCGGCGGCCGACGATGACGTCACGGGCCGTGCCGGTTACGATGGGGAAAGGCGCTTAGTTACCGTGGCGTAGGAGTGCAATGGTCAATGGCAGCGAAGTCATGGCAAGCAAAACAGGGAGGTAAACTTGATTTTAATTTTAATTTTAATTAACTCTGTGTGTGGAAGTATCACAGCAGTTGTTACTTCAATGCAAGCCATAATTCGTGGAATGCATGTGAACATTCCGTACGGGCACGCACCACTTCCGGATAGTGATGACTTTTTCTCGATTTCTTATGCGCATTTATAGATAAACACAATGCCCCAATTCAGTCGTCGTTTACGAGAGCAAAGGAACGGTCTGTGTGGTTGCTGTTTCTGGCACGCGGTTTGAAAGGTTTTTTTTGAGCGAAGGAACGGCCTGTGTGGTTGTTTGAAAGTTTTTTTATTTTTATTTTTTTTT
>CM068968.1:74563247-74575480 GCA_035128595.1 Eptatretus atami | reverse complement strand
AAAAAGACTTCAAACGCGAGCCAGAAACAACAATCACACAGGCCGTTCCTTCGCTCTCGCGTGCCCGTACGTGCGTGGCCGTACGTGCAAACCAAAAAAAAAAAAAAAACTTTCAAACAACCACACAGGCCGTTCCTTCGCTCAAAAAAAACCTTTCAAACCGCGTGCCAGAAACAGCAACCACACAGACCGTTCCTTTGCTCTCGTAAACGACGACTGAATTGGGGCATGTGTTTATCTATAAATGCGCATAAGAAATCGAGAAAAAGTCATCACTATCCGGAAGTGGTGCGTGCCCGTACGGAATGTTCACATGCATTCCACGAATTATCGCTTGCATTGAAGTAACAACTGCTGTGATACTTCCACACACAGAGTTAATTAAAATTAAAATTAAAATCAAGTTTACCTCCCTGTCTTTGCTTGCCATGACATCCGCTGCCATTGACCATTGCCACTCCTACGCACGGTAACTAAGGCGCCTTTCCCCATCGTAACCGGCACGGCCCGTGACGTCATCGTCGGCCGGCGCGCACCGGCCTACGCAGCCACGCCTACGCAGCAACGTGTCTTGTCATTGGTTTGGTAAATAAATGGCCATAACTTGGGAAGCACTTGTCCGATTAAATCAAACCTTGAAAAGGCACATACTCAGTCCCAGCAATTAGCTGGCAAGTTTCAATTAGATCGGACCAGTGGTTGTCGAGAAACAGCGGTCACAGACACACACACACAACACACACACCACACCACACACACACACACTGCTGGAATTATAGATAGATAAATATGGAAATCAAAAGGTTGTTAGGGGAGTGATCATTTAGGAACTGGTTTAATATTATACAACCTTTTGATTCCAGCACAGTGAAAACCTCAATCTACTTGCTGAAATAAAAAAAAAAGTATAGGCACTGTTTGAATATAATTGTTCCACTTCCACAACACCAATGGGATTACTGAGACTGGTCAAGTTTGAAAGATAAATTTATGACTGTAATCACGTTATACAAATGCGCATTCAGAATTGTTGCATTACGTCGACAAGTCGGTCACAGTCTTTTCAAAATCTTGCCACCAAGTTGTTAGTGTTACACTTGCCTACACCAACTTTAGATAATTTCTGCATTGTTTTGGGCCTGGACCCTTTCTTTCAACATCTCTGATCGGTTTTAGTGAGGTGGAAGTGAAAATCCACACCATTTCTTGGAAGAGTCAATTATTGAAGATGATGTGTGGTCCGACAGCATTTTGGATATGAATCTATTCTTGAATACTGATTGGACCCGACTGTTTCTTTGAAAGACCATTCTTCGCATTTCATAGACCATCTAATATACTGATGACAATTCCTCTGCCGATTGAAAAAGATACGGTGGTTATATCTTCGAAAGACAGCCTACAGAATATTAGAAAATGTCCCTGCAGTATGACTTTTAATCGAGGTCTGGCAGATGTACCCACAGTACCTCTCCGAAAGGATAAACCAGCTATCTCTCATATTTACTTTGTGGATTAACCTTTTCAAGAGGTTCATTCTTGAGAACTCCGCCAGTCTCAGGCTGCAGATGGAAGCTTTGTATGTGGTCAGCAGTTCAGGTGTGGAAAGGAAGGACTTTGCACAACGGAGGATGCCCAGTCTACGACTGGCTTTGAAGGCCAGCTTGGAAATGTGGCTTTCCCAGAAAAGATCATGGCCAATAGTGAGATCCAGAAGCTCGAATGAAAGGACTTCTTCAACAGGATTGTTGAGAAAGTAGATGGGGGTTGGGGGGGGGGGTTCCAGATGGTCCTGTCAGAGAGATATAGTGAGAGTGTGAGATTTGTCAGGATTGAAAGACATGTTCCACATGTTGGACCAGCTTGTGATTTTATCCAGATTTTGTTTTTTTTGCACTACGGCCACGCACGTACGGGCACGTACCAGTATAGATGAATATGTAATAGATTAGGATTTACCAGATGCTCTTCAGCTTCGGAAAAAAAACCAATATGTATGTATATTCAATGTTAAGGGATCACTCCATAATAAATAAGTACAAAAAGACATAAAATGTCATAGCCCCCATTGTTTTAGTAATTTTGCTGTATGGAGTTAAAGGGCTAGTCCATATTTATGTACAACTAAAATGGCTGCCAGTCTACCAGTCGGCCATCTTTAACCAAATCACAAAATAAAGTGAGGGGCACGTGTATGCCATCAAGTACTGTGCTTTTGCCAAGTTTTATTTTATTTTATTACTTTATATTTTATTACTCTAGCACACATAACTTATAACAAGGGGAGCAGGAAACAAGAGGGAACAGACACACGAGATCTGTGGAAGGGAGATGGATTGGGCGGGGTACACGGGGTAACTAAGATGGACACTACAGGGACTTTCAGGAAGAAAAGCAGGGAATTTGAGGGAGGTGGGCTTAGGGTAGATTAACAGGGATAGAAAAGATCATGGTTTTGCATGGGGGAAGATAAGAGATTGTGGTGAACAGCTGTTTTAAAGACCTGGAGGGAAGAGTGGGATTGAGAGTGTGTGGGAACTTGTTCTAAAGGTGGGGAAAAATAGGAAGGAAAGAATGAAGGTGAGTAGTGATTCTTGATTTTGGTAGTTTTACCAGAAGGGGGTTGCTAGCAGACCTTGAGCGCCCTGCGGAAAAATGAGCAGGACAGATAGAAGACAAAGCAAGGGGGGGGCGGAGAGGAGATGGTAGAAGACAGAAGGACCACCAACCTGCCTGCGGTGAGAGAGTGAGAGACCCGAAGACGCAGCCTCATCATAGGAGATATCAATGATCCTAAATGCCTTGGTTTTCACAGTGTGAAGCCGAGAAAGGTGAGAGGCAGGGGTACCAGCCCAGAGGGGAGAGAGGCATTCCATCAGGCTGCAGATGATAGCTTTGTACGTGGTCAGGAGCTCAGGTTTGACAAGGAAGGACTTTGCTCGATGGAGGATGCCCAATCGGCGACTGGCTTTGTAGGCCAGCTTGGAGATGTGGCATTGCCAGAAAATATCATGGCAGATAGTGAGGTCCAAAAAGTTTGAATGAAAGGACTTCTTCAAGAGGATTGTCAAGAAAGTGGATGGGGGGGGTTTCTAGATGGTCCTTTCAGAGAGACATAGTGAGAGTGTGAGATTTGTCAGGATTGAAAGACATGTTTCACGTGTTGGACCAGCTTGTGATATTATCTAGATCTGCAGAGAGTGAAGAGGCTGCTGCTTGCTGATCTGAGGGATGACAGATGGTACAGCAGAGGGTGGAGTCACCAGCAGAGATAAAGAGGATTTTCACCTGGATTTTCACCTAGCTCACCTGGACTTTAGTAAACTTTGTACGCTTTGAAAAACCATTGTTATGCTGCTATTGGAATGCTTCTTTGGATCAGTGTGCATACGTTTCCCTTCACCCTTATCCTACTTCTGGTCGTAAAGTTGTTTTGGAACTCTCATGATTGGTTGAACTCTGGATGACCACTGCCAAAGGCCTTGAGTGCTCCCTTCTCCTCCCTTCAAAGTTGTCCACAGTGCAGTTTCCTTATCTTATTTCTGTCAAACCCACAGTAAATCATTTTTGCCAGATGTCTCACCACTTCACCCTACCCCCTTCACGTCTGAATATAAAAAGCTCTGATCCAAGCATCAGATCAGAGAGTGGACCACGCACAATATTGCTTGTAACTTGGTTTGTATTGTTTAATTCCTCTCTCTTCAAGCACATGATATAAATGTTTCAAACTCAGAACCTGAAGAACTGAATTCTTCGACAGCATGTTATTTCCAATGCTATTTCCACAGCGTGCATTTGTGAAACACAGAATTAAAAAAAAAAAATTGTATGTCCGATCAATCTTGAGGGCCACCAATACAAAGTACCAAAAACTTTTCTGGGTATTTTATATCTGTACTTCATCTCCTTCTTTTAAACATGCCTTTTTGGGTGCACACAAAATGTGTCTGTTCTTCTGCAGGGATGGAATGAAATAATTTCATCATTAAAAGAAGAAATGAAACATTGTAATCACATGATGCTTTTTTTCTATGTATCTTGGTTTACCTTTGAGTTGTTGAGCAGGTTTGCTCAGCTCTGTGGTTGGAGAATCACAAAGTTCTTGCTTTACACCCTCATTGCTCAAAGAATCATGGGAAGTCTGAAGAAAACGACTCTGAAATGTTTCTGACTTCACCAAATCAGCATCACCTGGAAACCATGGAACAATTTGTTTTTTAATCTGGAAGGCATTTGATTTATTATTATTATTATTATTATTCACATTGTACTATAACA
This sequence comes from Eptatretus atami, assembly GCA_035128595.1. Lineage (NCBI taxonomy): Eukaryota > Metazoa > Chordata > Myxini > Myxiniformes > Myxinidae > Eptatretus > Eptatretus atami. The sequence goes on along the minus strand of CM068968.1, from coordinate 74,571,199 downwards.
GGAATATTATTGTTGTTGTTGTTTTTGTTTTTCAGACCTTGGATAAGCGAGGAGTAATAATCAACGAAGTCGGGCTCCACCTTCACTTCCACAATAAAATCTGAAAATGAAAACATCCCTTCAAATCCAACTTCCATACAAACATCATCGATATATTGCTATGGTTCTGCAAACTATAAGTCCCCAGTAATGACAACCAACATATAGCGGTTCCTGAGATAGCGGTTCCAACATATAGCGTCTGGGGATGGCCAGACGGAGGCCCCTGGAGTACCGGCGGAAAGTGTACGCAGCGACGCGCTGCTCTGGCGCATGCTCCCATACCTGACCTGACCTGAGATAGTTATTTCATAAGTACTTGCTACAGATAGGGTCCTTCCCTTGTGTCTAATGGGCTACAATAGGACATATGTTGTGAGGGATTTGTTCGGTTTTTCCCCACTTTCTTCCCATTTTTCTCCCTTTTAATTTAAAACAACGATCGGACCGCACACATCAACCTCATTAGCATATGCCACCAAAACCCTATTCAAATCATGCGCCAGAACTCAACTGCCATACCACTTTCAACCACGCCGCATCAACCACGCTGCCACCACCACTTTCAACACCACGTTCAACCACACCACCACCACAAGACTACAATTAACTCCACACCCCAAAACCAACAAACATCGTCTCGCTTCGTTCGTACACCATCCACTTCAGCCTCAACCATCGCTTTACTACCGTGGTGCCATTCCAAACATCACTTCAACCACCATCTCCACCACTCGCGTTTGATTGACAACAGCAACCACCATCGTGCCTGTTCGGAGCACCATGACCAATCAAGCTCATTGGCGTCTATCTCACGTTTGCGCTGGCATTTTGTTGTTCCTCCCTGTCGGCGGCAACCATCGCGCTGCCCGTGGAACCATCTGTGACCCTCCAGGACACTTGCGCTACCAGTGGGGTAATCCAGCTACCACTTGCGCTACTTGCGCTACCCCCACACCCCCTCCAAAAAAAATCAAAACAGCAAATAAGTGAAAAATTGGATTTAATAAATACGAGGGCGAGTCAAAAAGTTTCCGCAATATATTATAACTACAATTGAGCATGTACAAGAGCATAATTTTTCCACATAGTCCCCCTCCTTTTCAACACACTCCAAAAGTTCACAAGCTTCTGTATGCCCTCAGAAAAAAAAGGTTTTTGGCTGAGTGACAAGCCACACGTGCACCGCTTCTTTCACTTGTTGGTCACTGGCAAAGTGGCAGCCTCTTAAAGCATCTTTGAGTGGACCAAACAGGTGAAAGTCCAAAGGGACCAGGTCAGGACTCTATGGAGGATGCTCCAACACCTCGAAGTTAAATTGCCGGAGGGTTTCCATAGTATTGGCAGCAGTGTGTGGATGGGTATTGTGATGCACCAACGCAACACCTTTTGACAGTAGCCCTCGGGGTTTCCATCAAATAGCTGGTTTTAACTCGTTACTGTTGTTTTAACCCAGAACATTACACAATAACGGACACTGTTTACTGTTGTTGCTCCCTCTTGATTGTGTTCCAAGATTGGGCGTTGTATGCCTGGTGTTGGCTCAATGGTTAGGGTGGTGGGCTTGGGATCCTATGATCCTGAGTTCAAACCCCACTCGGCTGTTGAATAAATACTAGGTGGGGTTGACTCTGCTGTCATCCTTCCGAGGTCGGCAAAAATGAGTACCAGCTTGCTGAGATGATTTTTCCATTTGAGTGTCCTCTGCAGATCTGGGTAAAATCACAACTGGTCCAACATGTGAAACACGCCTTTCAATCGAGACAAATCTCACACTCTCACTATGTCTCTCCAAAAGGACCGTTTGACCCCCCCCCCCCCATCCACTTCTCACACTATCCTCTGGAAGAAGTCCTTTCTTTCAACTTCTGGGTCTCACTATCTGCCATGACTTTCCTGGGAAAGCCACATTTCCAACCTGGCTCCAAAGCTAGCCGCCGACTAGGAATCCTCCGTCGTGCAAAGTCCTTCCTCGGCCACCTGAGCTCCTGACCACATACAAAGCTTTCGTCCACAGCCTGATGGAGTACTGCTTCTCCCTCTGGGCTGGTGCTCCTGCCTCTCACCTTTCTCGGCTTCACGCTGTAGAAACCAAGGCATTTCGGATCATTGGCATCTCCCGTGATGAGGCTGAGTCTTTGGGCCTCTCACTCTCTACTGCAGGCAGGTCGGTGGTCTTTCTGTCTTCTACTGTCTCCTGTCCGGTCTCACCCCCCCCCCCACTTGCTCTGTCTGTGATTTGTCCCCACCATATTTCCGCAGGGTGCCCAAGGTCCGCCAACACCCCCTTCTGGTAAAACTACCAAAATCACGAATCACTGCTCACCTTCACCCTTTCATTCCTCTTTTTTCCCGCTTTAGAATAAACTCACTCACTCTGTTCAATCCCATTCTTCCCTCCAGGTCTTCAAAACAGCTGTTCACCACCACCTCTTATCGTCCCCCATCCAAATCCTCGATCTTTTCCACCCCGCGTTAATCCACCCCAAACCCACCTCCTTCAAATTCCCTGCTTTCCTTCCTGAAAGTCCCTGTAATGTCCATCTAGTATCTCCCATGTTCCCCACCCCATCCCTCTCCTTCCACAGATCTCCTAATGTCTCTGTTCCCCACTGTTTTTGTCCTTCCCCACCCGCCCCTCTTGTCTCATGCCCCCCTCGCTGTGCGTTGTATGTTAGCTCTCATACGAGCCTCGGCAAGGTATACCAAAAATAAAAAATAAAATAAATCGCTGGGACTGCAACTGCAGGACAACTGCACGACGTTCACTCACTCACTCACTGCGGTCCACACAATAGGTTTTATAGGCTTTGCCTCTGATCTCACTCGGGCTCCTCCTTTGGCCACACAAATACCATGTGTGACATTCCAGCGTAAGGAGCCCCCACCATTCTGACATCACACAAACAAAAATCCCTCATGCGCTATGACATCACATGGCCAGTAAATAAATAAAAGGATGATAGAAAATTAAAGCACATACTAGACAAGAGGAAATGAAAGCACAGAGGAATGGCAGGTGGATGAGGGTCTTTCCCAACAGTATATTTCCACAGCATGGATTGGTGAAACAGACTTTTCAAACTTCAGCTTCCTGTGTCTGATTAATCCAAATTAAAGTCCAGAAATACAAAGTACAGCAAGATGTTTGGGGATTTTCTTTGTGACCGATATACCTGTCCAGTTAATATAACCAAGCCCAGTTTGGTGCACACAATTTCAAAGGATCGAAATCTGCAGCGATTGGAACAAAATCATATCATTGTCAAAGGAACAAACAGAGCAAATAAACAATGTAATATTGTTTCGGGGCCGGATATCGGTGGCGAGCACGACCGCTAGATGGAGCAGCAGAGTCGGCTCCACCGAACACACCGGAATTGAGGTCGTGCCTTTCAGATAAGTCCGAAAGGCACGGGTCCCTTACTGGACCATGAATCGCCAATAATTCGACTGCATGGGGTAGGGTCAATTGCCAAACTTCAATATACCTAATTACCCACGCAGGCAAAGCTACCGGGGAATTCACACCCTCGACGGACCTCGAGCGGAACGAGCCGTTACCGTGCCCGAACTGTGTGTAACCCGAGCGGAGGTTACCAAGGCCCGTCGGTCCAAATGAACAACTTACGGCCTCGCTATTTCTCAACAAGCACCATGCCAAGCCAATGAAAGAAACAAAGAAACGAGCTGGAACATTTACAAAAGGGATATTTATTTATAATGGGGCAGGGGAGCACGCAAGAAGGCAGAGTTAACCGAATAAAAGGAATGCAATTGACACAACACGGCACTTTAACGTTTCTACTTAAAAGACGGGCCCACACACAGACACACACCCCCCAAAAAGAAATGGTGGCCGTGGCCTTTATTGATACCCCCAGCTCGGAGGGAAGGTGAGCTGGAGGTAAAGCCTGGCTTGGACCTTCCGCTTCGTGCGGTTCTCGAGATCTGGCCCGGTGGGACTCGAACCCGCAACACGATGCGCTCCAAGCACCAGGTACGGAGGGTAGCGTCGGGCGCTGGCACACCTCCACGGCAAAACAGGTGCGAGGCAGCAAAGAAGTCAGCTAGGCAGGCAGGCAAGCGATTCTCCTCCGGCTCGCAGGCAGACGATTCACGGCGGGAAGACTCTCTCACCGGGTCGCCTCCCACAAATTATCCCTTTTTCTTCACAGGTGGGAGGATCCGTCTCGTGGCATTCCCCTCCTCATTGGAAGGCGTGTCGGGCGATCTCCCGGCCATCCGAGATTGGTTGGGGGGGGGGGGTGCTCATGTGTCCACCCTCGACCAGGAAGTCGAGCAGCAATATGTTGCGTTGGCTCCCCATGGCCAAGAGGCGGCAGACTGCTCGCACCCTCCGATTGGCTGAGAGGGGCCCATGCCCATATTTGAGCGAAATCCAAGACGCCAACGTCCAAAGAAACCCCGCCTGGCACATTGGACTCCGCCCACGGCTGATGCTTGACACGCATGCGCGTGGAAGGCCGATGGTGAAGAAGGCGAAGATGGGGCTTTTAGTGTAACCGTGTTCTACTATAAATCAGGCGTGTACCACTAATGTGTCCGGTCATTCAATATACTCACGATTCAGCGGCGCGCCGTCTAAGGACAGGCACGCAACCTCCGCCAGGCCGCATGAAGGCAGACACGGCCGTACAGATTATCACCCATTAAACATAGGAACCGGGACCCTAACTAGAAAACACAATAACTACCCAAAGATAATAGCTGATCTATAGGACCTGGCTGTTGTGTGCAGTAAGCTTCCAAATTAGCAACAATATGTTCTCTACAAAGGTTGGCTTACCTTCGAGCAGCTGAGCAACTTCGTTGGACTCCTGAGAAGAAGAATCACACGGTTCCTGCTTTGCTCGTATCCTGGGATGTTTCCTCAAAGTATCCTGGGAAGTCTTAAGAAAGTTTCTTTGTAAAGTTTCTGACTTCACCCGATGAGCTCCATCTGCAACCAATGCGGAAGTATTTTTTATTTTACTCAACATAGTTATGTGTATTTTAATTGAAGTTGATTTATAAGAGGAAGATTATTTTGTTGTTGTTTCGACCTTTGACAAGAGAGAAGGAATCGTCAACGAACTCGGACTCCACCTTCACTTCCATAATAGAATCTGAAAATGAAAACATCCCATTCAAAACCAACTTTCATCAACACATCATCCCATTCAAGCTGAACTTTAAAGAGTATGTTTATATAAACTCGTTTGATCTGATGAAGGCTTAACGACTGAAATGTCAACCTCTTCTTGCTTCAACCACTCCTTGGTTAGCAAACCTCAATTAACGATTTCATCCACTTTTCCACCTGTATGCTGACACATTGACACGAGTCTTCACCAGAGAGACTAGTTATTCAGTCTCATAAGCAAAATAAACACAATGTATTGTGATAATGCACAAACTCATAAGTGAAAGTACCGTTTCCAAATGCGCAAACTGTACAAACCCATTGTCGGGGGTATACACACCTTGAGGTTTCCTTTCCATTGGTGTACATGTGTTATTCGTGGTGCTGAACCCAGCGCATTCTCTAACGACTGCAATCCAAGGTTATGAACGAACGTACAGGTCAGCTGCCAATCCAATGAATTTTGTCAGTTGTTGTCTGTGACTTCTGAGTGACGTTATAGTGACCACATCAACAGCGTAACGTTTTTGAAACTTGTATTTCAAATAAACAGATACAAAGTCAAACGAGGAGGTTCACCATTACACACAATGTCCAACTACGATTCCCGCGCTTGAGTTGTTTCCGCCCGGTGTCTCTGTTCTGTCGGCTCAACTCAATCGTGTTCACCTCGTTTAACGATCGAGTCTTGCCGTGGTGTTCTCTCTCATATGCTGGCCCATCCAGGATGATTGAAGAGCTCAAAGGAATTCTTTCCCGAAACACAATCTTAATGAGTTTTAATCAACCTGATTATAATCGGCTCCACGTGTTAACATCCACTCGGGACATTAACACCTTGTTCACTCATCAGAGTTAAATCGAGCACGCGGACGATCGAACACACGGCTCGTCCCATGTCACCCGTCTCTCTACACCTTGCTCTCGCGGGTTTATATCGTAACACCGAACAATCGCGTGCCTTCCAGCAAATGTGATTCTCGTCTTTACTGGAAGTTTCGTCTGAGAATGTTCCAGCATCTTCACGAATCTCACCAGGTAGCTCATTACATCAAGCAGTTTATCTTACAATTTTCCGATGTGTGCTACAGCAAACTTACAACATGTAACCGTCAATTTTACTCGTACATTTATAGGCATTTACTAATGCTTTATTCACAAATACCACAACATCTCACTTTTAACTGACACTCATAAGTTTTCCTGTTTCTAGTTTCTGGCAGTGGCAGATTTTCCTCTCTTCTTTGAGTGACCTGCTTCCAAAGTTCAGAAAACCATTCCGGCTTTGTCTGTTTCCATCAATTGCTGTCTACTTTTGTTTGTTGTTCATGCCGTGTGCTCTTAGCCATTGTTTTGCATGCCTGTTTAGTTGTTGCGTATCTTCCTCGGCTGATTAGGCTTACCAACCCACAACCTCCACCGGAGTCACACCCCGTTCGTTATGCTTTTAGCGAGGTATCCACCCTCGCTATTACTCCTTCCTTATACCTCATATAAAAAAAAACAAACAAGAATAAAGCTCTTACCTCATGTTTTGATGGTCCATGTTATTCTTTGTTGGCTGCATGTTTGACAGGCCTGCTTCCTTATTTAAGTTTACACTTGCATATCATGTGGATGATGGATTGAACAAGGATGCAGGTCTGCCAACTTTTAACTTGACTTGGTAGCTTAAAGGTTAGAGTGGAAGTTCTGAATCGAGGAGGTTGGCGGTTCAAACTCCAGCCCAATTATATGAATGACTTTAAAAATGATACGTACTGCTTCCTTGCTTGACGCTTAGTTTTTTAAAAAAGGACAAAGCACAGACAAGCAACCATGGGTAAAAGTGAACAATACTTTCGCAGAACAGATAACAATGAACACTGGGGCCCAACAAGGATGTGTTCTTTCACTGCTGCTTTTTATTTTATATCCAAATGATTGTATGTCACACTAAAACAATGTTGTCATATTAAAATATGCAAATGACACCGTGATTGTCGAGTTTCTTAAAGATAGTGAATTGGATTCTGGAAACACTATTCAGAATTTTGTTACATGTTGTACTGATAATTTTCTGAAGTTGAACACTCAAAAGACTAAAGAGATGATTTTTTTTGGAAATCCAAACCACAATTACACACAATTGTGATCAACAATGTTGATATTGAGACTGTTCACTCCAATAAGTATTTCGGTATAATCATTGATAATAACCCATCATGGTCAGAACATTGTAAATCACTGGTTTGCAAAGGACAAAAGGAACTATCTCTCTTCGGAAACTGAAATAATTCAGGGTTGATAAAACGAGTGAAAGGCTTTTGATGATCGATTCAGTGATTGAAAGTGTTATCTCGTACCGTTGCCATGTCTGGTTCAGCGGTGTCAAAAAGGTAATGTGGTAAAAATGGAAAGAGTAGCAAAACAGGCTGGAAAGATTGCCGGAGGAGAGACAGACAGAAATGAAATTTCTCATGAACGAGTTTTAACGAAGGTGAAATCCATCATGCAAAATAATATCCACCTATTACATACATTTTATGAACAGACGAGGTTGGTAGAAGGTTAAGACGTTTGATGATACAGAACTAGTAGATTTTTTTTAAAATAACTTGCACCATTTTCTGTTTGTGATTTCAATGAACATCAGTAATATTAAAGGACCAGTGGATCCATCCATCCATCCATTGGGACCATACTCTGAGCAGAGCGTTGGTGCTGCCTAAGCTGTCTCCTTGGCTATTGGACACAATCCTGGATGGGTCACCACTCCGACACAGGA
>CM068968.1:74517675-74545152 GCA_035128595.1 Eptatretus atami | reverse complement strand
TCTCTCTCTCTCTCTCTCTCTCTCTCTCTCTCTCTCTCTCTCTCTCTCTCTTTCTCCCACACGATCCTTTCTTCCTCTTTCATCTCTGCCTTTCCTTCGCTGTTGGTTTTCAAGCCTATCTCGTCATTGTGACATGGCACAACGGCCCCTGTTCTCTGCTATGCCAGTTGCCCACGTGATGCGCCGACGCAGCGAACATGCCTGCGAGAACCCACGACTCGAGAAGGTTTGTGATCGCGTGGTTCACTTTTCCTGGGACAATGTGACTGGAGAGGGTTCATGATCACATGCATCCCATGCATAGCACTATTACCTCGCAGTTTTTTTTATCTAATACTGAAAAACAAGGGATTTACCGATTGGCATGATATTTCTGCTGACATACTAATATTTGATTCACATTATCACACATAACACAAACATCTTAACGATCCATAATTTTATGAGAATAGCTAAATTCTGGGCGAATTTGTTGAACTGGTTGTGAATTTCGTCCTCCGACCCCATGCCCGGGGGTAAATGCACCCCTCTGCAACCACTCGGTATGCCACTGGGTTGGGGATCACTTAATATTACCTTTCACATACTTTCACATACTTAATATTACCTTTCAAGTAGGTCCACTAGATATGAGAAGTAAATTTAACATTAATTTATTTTTGCTGGAAACAAAGCAAAATATTTGCACTGTATGAAGTTCACAAACAAAAACTTGAGTTCAACATCTTGAAGCCCTGTGTCTCAACCCAAATATGGAGATAATAACCCACGACACAAGCCGAACGACAATTTCCTCTTTTTCATGGGGTTGATCGAATGATGACATTCCTCCATATAGATATATCCAACGAGCATTTTTCATGTTTTAACCCAGAAAAAAGAAGTAAAAAAGACAATAATCTCATTGCCCCCGTTGTTTTAATAATTTTGCTGTGTGGAGTTAAAAGGGCTAGCCCATATTTATGTACAACTAAAATGGCCACCAGTCTACCAGTCAGCCATCTTTGATGCAGATAAAATAAAGCGAGGCGCACGTGTATGCCATCATGTGCTGTGCTTGTGCCAAGTTTGAACAAAATCGGACCATGCATGTCTGAGAAATGGTTGGGGACACATTTAATGAACAAAATAGCCACCAGTGCCAACTCACCCTCTCAATTCTCCCTCTCAAAGCAACATCACACTTTCTCAACCAACCTTCCCCTCACCTTTCTCCTCAATTCTCCACTAACCCTTCCTTGACCATTCACCCCCCTCACCATTCTTAAAGTTGCCCCCCCCCTCTCATCCACAAAGCTACCTCCTTCCCTGCCTCCTCTCCATTCACATCCACCTCCTCAAATTCTCAACTGCTTTCTGCCCCCTCTCTTGTCCCCTCTCCCGCACACACGAGACTTTTCTCTTCTCATCCGGCCCCTCCCTAGCTATCTGCAATCCCCACATCTTTTAACAACTCTCCTTCCTCCCCCTCCTCCTTGTCCTACACGCTCCCTCCTCCCATTCCCTCACCAAAGCCCTCTCTCCTCTTCATTAACAGTGTGGACCTCAAATATCTGAGGCCTTCGCTCAAACCTTACAGATCTTTCCATACAGCTTGCCACTGACAAACCAGACATAATCTGCCTTACAGAAACTTTCCTCCCTCAAGACATCTCTGATTCCCAAGTATCTCTCCCTGGTTACTCCCTCCTCCGGTGTGACAGACCTGAGCCTCATCCTGGTGGAGGAGTTGCTCTCTTCCTCTTCATCAAAGACTCTATTCCTCACTCTCCATGCACTGCCCTCACTCCCCACAACCTCCAGGAATACCTCTGGCTACGGCTTCCCCTTCCACTCCCACCTCATGTTTTATATGTGTACTGTACCGTCCCACGAAACAGTGATGACTCCATTTACACCTCACCATCCGAAAACATGAACAAACTTCTAAATTCTCATCCAAACTCTCTCTTCCCTTTTATGTGGTGACTTCAATTGTCATCATGCCAGTTGGCTAGGTGTGGTACCTCTCTCACCTGTCATGGCACTTCAGCAAAAGCTTTCTGCGACTCATTGGGACTGTGACTCAATCGGTCATTTCCCGACCCGGATCCCAACCAATGTACTCAATCTCTTCTGGATCTGATTTTTGACGAATGTCCCTGAAAATATCTGCTGTTCTTCCTCTGCTCCATCGGTTTTCTGACCACGTCCTGTCAAAGTGGACATCTCTCTGGCATTTATCAGAGAACCACCTCAGCACCATCGAGTCTGGCATTTCACTAAAATCGACTGGCAGGGTCTCCATGCAGCCATCAAACTTCAAGACTGGTCTTCCATCGCTACTTTCTCCCAACATCAACTCATCCTAGGAATTCTTTCAAAGAAACTTGCTCTCTCCCTCATGCACAGATTTATCCCTCTCGTCTTCAGTTGTCCTACCCTTCCCCCCACCCTTGGTTCACTGAAGCTTGTGGCGAGGCAGTTGTCCTGAAACAACTTGCTTTTGCCTCATGGAAAGCAAACCCAACTGAGTGTAATCTCAGTTCATTCATAAGGCTCGGAACAAATGTGTATCTACCTCAGGAGAGCCAGAAAAACAACATCTTTTCTAAGCTCAAGTCTGAACTCTGAAAATCTGTCTCCCTCCTCAAATCCCTGGTGGCATCTAATCAAATCTGTTTTCTGGTGTAATGTTCCCCTCCATCCCCTCGCTTACCTCAAATGTCCGCACTGCTGATACTGCACGTGCAAAGGCTGAATGCCTAACTCGGTGTTTGCATCAAAATCTTGTGTCCAAAACCCCATCACTTTCTCTACCCACCTTACCCAGTCGCACCCAACTGTCCCTGGACTTTGTGTCCTTTTATTCTGACAAGGTGGAGAGAGAGTTTGCTTGTCAAACCTCAACTCAGATTCTGCAACCGGTCCGAACGGCATCAGCCCATGTATCCTAAAAACCTGCTCCTCTGCTCCTGCTCACCCTCTGTCTGTTCCTATTCATCCTCTCAAGGTCATCTGCCATCTGCTTGGAAATCAGCAAACATTACTGCCGCATAAAAAGGTGCAACAACAGATCCCTGCAACTACAGACCAATCAGCCTTCTCCCAATCATCAGCAAGGTTGTGGAATCCATCATCGCTTCAGACATGAAATCCTTCCTCTTCTCCAATGGCCTGATTTCTGATCATCAATTTTTGTTTTCAGACCAGGTCACTCTACCTTGATATGCTGCTTCTGCTCTCCCAACAATGGATGGAGATCCTCAAATGCCAGACATTAAATCAGAGCCACATCCCCAGATACATCGCATGGTTTTGACATGGTCTGACACGCTGCCTGCTCATCAAACTCTCTTCCTGTGGAATCCAAGGCCATCTCCACTCATGGCTCGCAGACTTCCTCTCACTGTTGAAGCCAATGTGTGGCCCTAAATGGAGTTCTTTCATCCCTCTTCCTGTCCAGGCTGAGTTCCTCAAGGCAGCGTTCTGGCCCTGTTCTTCTCTGGTTTTCATCAATGATCTCTCCCGACTATCTGGAAAATCCTCTATATCTCTTTGCTGATGACTCCACCGTCTGCCAATACCATCTGCCATCCTCATATCGGCAAGCAGCAGCTGCCCTCGCTCACTGCAGATCTGGATAAAATCACAAACTGGTCCAACACTTGGAACATGTCTTTCAATCCAGACAAATCTCACACTCACTATATCTCTCCGAAAGGACCATTTGGAACCCCCCCCCACCCATCCACTTTCTCAACAATCCCTCTGGAAGAAGTCCTTTTCCTCAAGCTTCTTGGTTCTCACATCTGCCATGACCTTTCCTGGGAAAGCCACGTTTCCAACCTCGCCTCCAAGCCAGTCGCCGACTGGGATTCCTCCTTCGTGCAAAAGTCCTTCCTCAGCCCACCTGAGCTCCTGACCACATTCAAAGCTTTCGTCTGCAGCCCTGATGGAGTACTGCTCTCCCTCTGGCTGGTGCTCCTGCCTCCCACCTTTTCTCCTGCTTCACACTGTGGAAACCAAGGCATTTTGGATCATCGGTAATCTCCGTGATGAGGCTGAGTCTTTGGGCCTTTCACTCTCTCACCACAGGCAAGTCGGTGGTCTTTCTTATACCGTCTCCTCCTCGGTCTTGCTCCCCCCTGCTGTGTCCGCGACTTGTCCCACCAATATTTCCGCAGGGCGCTCAAGGTCCGCAACAACCCCCTTCTGGTAAACTACCAAAATCACGAATCACATGGTCACCTTCACCATTCATTCCTCTTTTTCCCGCCCTTGCGAATAAACTCTCTTGCTCTTGTCAATCCATTCTTCCTCCAGGCCTTCAAAACAGCTGTTCACCACAACCTATTATATCGTCCCCATCCAAATCCTCGAATCTTTTCTACCCCCGTAATCCACCCTCACTCACCCCTTCAATTCCCTGCTTTCCTTTGTGATACCACAACCAATGAAGTGTTCAGAGGCATCTCCTGTTATATATACCCATAATATTCATTGAAAGGTAAGCCTGGTGTTGGCTTGGTGGTTCGGGTGGGCTGTTTTGGGGATTTTGAGTCTAGTTGGCTGCTTAATTAACACAGGTGGGGTTGACTCAGCCCTGTCATCCTCCTGAGGTTGGCGAATTGTGCACTGGTGTAACCGGTGAAAGGGGCACTGCATCAGTGGCACAGCTGTTTCTCCAGAAATGGTCGGAGTGGCGACCCTTCCAGATTGTGCCAAACGGCCAAGGAAAAACCTGATTTGGCAGTTCAATGCTCTGTTCAAAGATTATGAACCCACGAATTATTGAAAGATGAATTTAATGCTTTAATTTTTACTCGACTTTTCATTCTAATTCTTCAAGATCTCCAAACATGCAGATGCAGCGCCCTCCCCTAAAATGCACGGTGTATTAATGTACATAGATAAGCTCGTCAGGGGGCTCCTCCTTCTGACTTATCGTTATTTGACTTATCTGACGAACGATTTATTTATTCGTTATTTCTCTCTCTCTCTCTCTTCCTCGTACTCTGTAGCCGTTGTTAACACAATAGGTTCGTTTGCACAAGTTGTCACAGGAGGATCGAGTAAAACTGAAAAATGACGACCCGAGCATTTGCTCGAGCACCACGGCAGCACTGTTACCATGGAGACCGCCATGTTGTTAAGCGGTCCCGAGCACTCGATTGCATAAATGCTTCCAAAACGATCCTTGGTTGGTTCGGCAAGATAACCGAGGATCGTTTTTTTGAAGGTTTTAATATCTAACGGGTCCTGGTTCGATCCAAATCCCTGTTATTTTAGCCCCTCAGAGTTTTTTTTTTTTAACAACAACCCGGAATGTTTTCCACGAATCATTCGATATGTAGCGAATCTGCCGATTGGAATTGTTGAATTCACTCATTTCAGAGATTGCTTGAGCGCAGAGTCTTCCCTTCCACAGAAGCACTCTGTGGTACGGTCGCCATATTGGTGCTCCCCTTCATCGTTCAGGGAAAATCGGACTATAAATTCATGTTTTAATACGATGTGGAAAAAAAAAATCCTGCAATTAGTTTCGAATGCCCCCGTCAGGATTCCGATATGTAAAATGGGAAAAAAAGATCTTGACGACTCTGTGAACATCGCAGAAACGAACCAAAGCGCCTTCTTGCGCTTAGCAACATGGCGGCGAGAACGGGCAAAGTGGCGACACCGCGGCCCGTGCATCGTCTGAGGCGATAATCATTTAATTTCTCTTCAGTTCGTGCTTCACCGGCGCCGTTTGTTTGACTGCATTGAACTGCACCGTGCGCCATGAACCGAGATACGTCCGTGGAGGAGTACGGAACGAAACCCCGGATCGAGGAGCTACTTCGATGGAGGCGACGCGCTCAGTCCGGGAGGTTGTCCAAGCGAACGAGGAGTCTGGAGCCGGTACGTTCTGGTCGTTCCCCGTGCGGCCTCCGTGTTGTGCTCTATTTAAATAAATATATTTCATGTGGGTAACCCCAACGATTGTCCGCCTCGGGTCCCTCGTGCACGATAGTGTCGATGTCCTTGGTTTTGCACCCTTTGCTCTTCTCTGTGCTTTGTCCTCCCCCAGGTTTATGCACGGCACACACGGTCCACCTCCACCATCAAGACCTTTCAAGCTGAAACGACCGAAATCCAGGATCGCTGCTCACCGCCACTCATTTGTTCCTCTTTCCCCCCCCCCCAACTTGTGGAATCAACATCCACATCCTCTTCAATCTTATTCTTCCCCTCAGGTTCTCAAGACGGTTGTTCACCACCATCTCAGATCTTCCTCAATCCAAAAACATGATCTTTTTATGCCCTCCTCCATCCAAATGTCCAGTTTTCCCTCTTTGGAGTTTCTTTCTGTATCCATATTGTCCACGCGCCCATGCATCCTCTCTCTGCCCTCCATTCCTCCCCACACCCTTTTGTTTGTCCGGGTCTCCTTCTGTCTTGGCACTCTACTCCGCTGTTGGTGTCCCTCATGCCTCGCACCCTCTCTCCACCCGCTCGTTTTGCATCCTGGTTATAGCCCTGATGTGTTTAGCGTACTGGCTCTTCCATGAGCCTCGACTATGTGTTCAAAGAAACAACTATCTACGGATCAGACGCTCGAATCCCCCAGAGACAAAGTGATTTATCAAGAAGTATGTCGACTTCTTATGTAGGGATGGCCAGGAACTCCATTGGCTTGATACAACATAAATCCTCAAAAAAAAATCTACCCACGATAAAATTTATAAAACCTATAAATTACCTCCCAGTCATCTGCAAAGAATTCCCCATCCAAGAACACTCATTAAACTTTGGGACATCATCCTCCAACAAGAAAAATGAGACCCAAAAGTTCCCATTTGTCATTCTTCTTATGCTTATTCTTCTTTCTTTTTTAGCCGCGCTCTCGCGTAGCAACGCTGGCTCTAGAGAGCTCCGCGTTGTTCTTCTTCTTCTTGTTGTTTTCTTCTTCTGGTGAAGACAAAACCTTTAGGACGCGCTCTTTTATATACAGGATCCGGATCTCCTAAATACTAACACACTGTACACATCCTCGCGTGAGGGTGCCTTTTGAGAGGCGTCTATCAAGCTTTTAAATATATTCGGACATTTGCTTTAAAGTTTCGAAAAGTTCACGTTAACTATTTAAAGATTATTCCATTTAATGTGTTGTAATTTCGTGAATACACGATTTTCTCGTCATGAAACAGGAGCCTCCATGAACGGGTCTCGCTATTGGCTCTATCAAGGACACGTGACGAAATATCAGAAGTTGTTGTTGTTATTGCCTTAGGACAATTTGTCCTTGTTTTTTTTTCTGATAGCCTAACTCAAAATTAGTTGAAGCTACGAACTTGGTTTAAACACCAATCTACTGCATTTTATCATGGGACGGTGCAAATTGATCGAAATTTTAATAGTTTGGAGAGATTCCACGAAAAGTACACAAAGCTGCATTGCTTTGTGAAGGAATAGGAAGGATCAGAGTGTGGGCGGGACTAGGACTGTCAATCAGCTTGAAGGGGGCGGGGACGCTCAACACATTTGCTCAAGGGCCAATCAGACTTTCATGGCTGTGGATAACCGTGGAATATTATCAGCCCTGTCCATGCAGGGCAAGTCACGGGGCCAATCGACAGCACAACACCACACATTTACCAATGTAAAGCATGGTGTGTTTTTGTGTACCAGTGTGTTTGTACATTTGTGCATTTGTCTGTCCCCCTTCATAAGGATAATTTGAGAGCGTTTAAAGGTCAATCTTTAAGCATGACTGTATGTTCATAATGGTCGATTTTTCAGATAAAAAACTCAAAAAAACACTTTTCATAAAATAGTAATTACATCTATTGTGTTAGAATTGTAGACGGTGACTTTAACCGGGCCTCATAGGTGGTGTACAGAAGCGGTAAAAAAGAATAACAAGCCGGTAGGGCGACATGGGTAGTCGACTACCCAATAGAACCTGACCGCGATGGGCCCCGTTCGATGGGGAATAATGACCTGAGGATTAAGCACAAGAAAATTCATGATTCTAGCTTCAAGGGTTAATGTGCAGATTGTTTTTTTCGTTAAAATACCCCCACATTTAGAGGTTTTTTGGCCGTTGCTCGGCAAACGGAGGGGTCCATAGCAACGGTTCTTTTCTCACACATAACTAGGACATACCATGAACCTACCATACCAGTTTCATGTATATCTGACTCATAGTCTCTGAGATAATAACGAAACTTCGTTTTTATTGTTTTCGACCAGGGTTCATTCAAAGTCTATCTTCTCGACAGTTTTTCATAGGATCCGGCTGGAAATTTTTTGACAATATGGCATGAATGTACTGCCCACAGTCGGTCATGGCCCGATTTTTGATTTTCGAAAAAATTAATTTTTTATGATTAAAAATATTTCAAAGTCCCGTTGCTTGGCAACCAAGGGGCGTTAGCAAAGCAGCAGTACCTACGCGGCACAACAAGGTCATAAACCGGTCCTACCACCCAAATTTCATCAAAATCGAACAACTGCAATGGGGTCAAAAACCCCCGACAAACACACACAGACGAGATCGCACACACGACAACACAACTAAGGTAAAAATATATAGATCAAAAAAAATTTTTTTAATCGAAAAAAAAAATGTTTTCGAATTTTTTTTTTTTCGACTCGATTCGACTACCCACAATAAATACAAGTCACAGGGAGGTGAAATTCGGCTGCACATGATGTGTAAAACCCGCAGAGTAAATCAGTGTTCATTACGTCTGTAAGATGTCGAATAAATAAAGAAGATATAAGCACACCTGAACGCTAGGCCGAGGCTTCAGACAGAAAATTTTCACCATAGGTGTACCGACTCGTAATAGAATGTTTTGATGATAATTATGATGTCATAGGTCACATGATGTGCAGCCATTTTGGAAAAAAAGGAAAACTTTTGACTTCTGTATCTCCGAAAACCGCTCCATGGATCTATTAATTATTGATGGGCAATACACGTTTAAATTTCAACTTGATCGGACACATGGTCTGGCAACCAGAATTATTTTAATTTTCTGATCTGGTTTTTTATATTAAATAAGGCTCACGTGGCTGTGCTTGGATTGGTTTGAGAGTTTGAGCTAAATTGTATGGGGAAAGAAAATTGATGACGTCATCGTTCACGTGGTTCGGAAGCCATGTTTTTTAGGTTCGGAAGCCCGAGACAACCTCAAAATAACATTAAAACCTTCAAAAATGTTTTTCTCCGAAACGGCTGAACAGATCAAGGGTGAAACTTTACAGGAATGACCAACTTCCACAAGGAAGAAAATGTTCTCCACGTATGACATCATAGGTTACATACTTTGGCAGCTGTGATTTTTTTATTTGAAGCATAAACCTTTAAAAATCTTTTTTCTCAGAATGGCTCGACAGATCGAGGGGAAACCTCACTGACATGTTCCCCAACCTTGAGGATACCAGGGTGTTCCACAGATAATTAAATAGGTCACATGGTCTGGCAGCCATATTGGATAGAGCAAGAATCTTTAAAATAAATATTTTCTCTTGAACCACTTCATCAAATCGAATGAAACGTCACAATTATGATCTAGTTGTCATGGTGAATATTGTTGCGGGCCGGGGGTCGGGTGAGAAGACCACTAGGTGGGAGAAGCTATCTCAGTTCCCACCAGACTCCCCGGAATTGTAGGCCGATCGCACACGGATAATTCCGTAACGCGGCGGGTCACTTAACCGACCGTGGACGCCAATAAACTCCAACCGCATGACTAGGGTCTCCCGTCATATGGGTTAATCGGGTTACCTAATTAATCACGTCATCTAATTACCGGGAAACACGCCCTCGTACGCCTTGTCCGAACCGGATCACTCCACGGACCGGATCACTTTACCAGATCGGATGCAGCCGAGCGACACTGCCAAGGACGTACCGGCTAAAGGAACGGATCATTGGAAACAAAGTCCCGGTTAAACTAGGATCGGACCATGCTGGATCAATGAAAGAAACCACAAAGACGAGCTGGGAACATTCCCAATGATAATTTATTAACAGTGGGCGAGGAAAGGTATGTGGCACAATCAAGAAAAATTGGGATGTGTTGTGCAGGGATAGGGGAGAGAGGTGTGGTGCAGCAAATAAACAGGCAAACTTACAAAGGGGAACACAGAGCAAGACTTAACGTGAAAATAATACAATAAAACAATAAACGATCTTCTGCAGTCTTACTTAAGCAGACAGGCGCCAGCACACACACGCACACACACAGACACAGAAAACCCGATGAGAGGGAGAATTGCAACGAGAAGGGAAAGGAGTTGGGGCCACGATTTCTGTACCTTTGTACTTGATAACACGAAGCACCACCAATACGTTTCGGGGGGGAGGGGGGGAGCTCTGTGGTGCGTACCGCAGTAGTGGGCGGTCGTCTCTGGCTTCAGCCACACTTGTGGAGACCTTGTTCGTGAAGGAGGAACTTGGGTGGAGAAGGGGCGGAGTCCAGAGTGCGAGGACGGAGTGGTAGGCGGGACCAGGTTAGCGGGTGGGGTTTGACGTCGTGAGGCGGAGATGAGGAGGCGGAGTCCAGACAGCAGGAGGCGGGTGTGGTGGTGTCGACGAGGGCGAGGCGGAGCGGGAGAGTGGCGGAGAAAGAGAGAGGAGGCGGAGGGACGCTCCGGCCTTTATTGCACCTGCCGGACTGTTATAGGGGGAGGGGCCACCCCGAAGTGAACGTCATCACCTGAATCGGGCGCTCCGATTGGCCCGACCCCTCACGTGGCCCCGTTAAACTTGGGCCGGAAACCGCCTCACTTAGTTTCCGGCAAGGCCATCTCATGACAGCGGCAATATTCCGCTCTGATCCCACGACACGACACGAATCACCCACACTGAAATTGGCACGCGAATCGTCCTGCAAAACCCCCCGGGCCGCCCCTGGTGACCAGCCGAGGGTCCCCGCATGCCCGCTCGGCGTTCGACCAGCGCCGATCAACCGCGCTCGCTCCGTGCGCGCCAACCGTGGCCCGCACTGTACATTCCTACGGCTCAATCGCAGCTTCACTGGCTGTACGAGACGAGAGACGTTCACCATCCGTGGAGACAGCTGCTGCCAGCGAGGCGAGAAGATCATCGCCATGGATAAATCCATGCACGTTTCACGAGCGGCGTACGTGTCTGCCTTCGAGCACATTCATGCAGCGAGTGCGGTTCGGCCATTACGCACGTGGCCAGCGCTCGTGTTTCACACGACTCCGCTAAGCGTGTGCGTGGGCAAACACCAAATAATATTTCGGACATTGAGGTTGAAAAGGAACAAGCCCGCTTCTACTCCGCCACACTCGTATGCCCGCCCAACATGGCGTGGAGTTGTCTTTATCGGCCTCCGTACGCGTTTTCGTGCAGTGTGGGCGTCGTGCTGGCTGTGTTTCCTGTGTTGTGAAAAACACCATTCTTGCAGCCTCTTAAGAGGTATTCATTCGTATGCCTTTAATGGCAACCAGCAATCTTCCCCAGATCATCGGAAGCTCGAGTCGATAATCCCGCACAGCTAAGCGCACTATATGACTCGCTGCACACGTTGGGTTTAAGGGCTCGCCGGGAACGAGGATCTCTGTGCAGCAGTTCCCTCACAGCGGCGCCGCACGCGCTGGCCTCAACGAGGGCCCCCTTACAGCGAAGGCGCACGTGGCTGATTTACCTCAGGAATAATCAGACGAAAAGAAGAGTCGGGATGAAATGAAGAAAAAATGATGTAAGCAAACGAGCTATGAGATCATTGCAACACCACTCCCTTGTTGTCCCGCTTGACAAAAGGAAAGGGACTATCTCCACATATATTAATGGAATAACTGTCTTGGGACACCTATCTGTGTATGCATGTGGTTCCGAGAACCGAGAACAATATTATTATCAGGTCAGGCCAAATTAGATCTGTGACTTGCTAACCCGACGTGTATTAGGACCATTTTAAACCTGTACGAACCTGTTTCATGGTCGGGTTGTCTGTGACTAAACCGTCCTCCCCCACCAGGTTTTCCTGGTGAGGAGGGTGTATGGATATGGACACCCAGCAGGAATTAAAAACAAACCTGTCAAAGGGCGGAGGAAGCTCCTTGTGAGCCAACAGCCATCATTAAATATCTAGTGCTCAACTGTGTCCATGGACGTCCTTCTACAGTTGGGGTTTATTTTTTTGGAGGTTGGTGCAGGATTTGCACTCCAGCCACAGTAAAACACTTCATTCCGCAAAACTGACAAATGCAAAGAAAACTGAAAACCCACTCCGTGGGAGTACCTCCTGTGGCGCTTCCCTTCGGCAGGGCAGCTCACCAGATGACAGGAATTTGGGCAAATCCTTTGGGACCCCCATTTCTGATGACAGGAGGAAAAGCATCTGGGTAAACTTCTTGGGTCAGATTGCGGTGTGTGTGGCGGGGAGTGGTGCTAAGGTGTCATCCATGAGACGGTGGTCTCCTTGGGTTAACCTGAGGCAGTCCCTTCAGGTGGTTGCCTGGAATGTCCTATCCTCAGAGAGGATGATCACCGATCTCTGTTATCATCCGAGCTCAAGCGTTTGAACAATCGGTATTGGCAAGCTCTCTCTGAGGTTCGAGACAGATAGTGGTAGATCATGGCAGGTGGTTACACCTACTATTGGTCTGGTCGCTCTGATTGTGACCATGCCAAGGAGTTGCTGTAGCTGTGTCCAATAAGCTGATTCCAATGATGATTGAGGTAACACTGGTCAATGAGCATATTATGAGACGAAGGATTCGTCACTCCTTGGGTCTCGTTTCCCTGGTCTCTGTATATTCTCCGAATGAGGCGACTGATCTCACCGTGAAGAATGTGTTCTATGCCACGCTCGAGTCTTGGTGGTTGATCAGTGCCCCATGCGAGATACTCTTCTTGTCTTGGGGGATTTCAATGCATCGACTGTCACTGATAGGATGGATATGAGACATGTGTTGGTCTCCATGGGTCCTGTAACTGTGAACCAAGAATAGCACCGAGTTCCTTGACTTTGCAAGAAGTCGTGGACTTAGGATGGCTGGTTCATGGTTCAGCGCCCACAGGCTCATCGCAAGACTTGGTATTCCAACGCTAAGTGTGTGGCAAAGGAGATTGAACCAATGTTCCGTTGATGGTGGCTGGAGGAGATCCAGAATGCAGAGTCTACCGGAATGCTCATTTCCTCAATACGACCACAGGCTTGTGGGAGCAACTCTTATAGTTGTAGTTCAAATCTGGAGGATGGTACCATCACAGCTTAGGCTGGATGTTGGCAAGCTCAGGATGAGAGGGTAGCTGAGGAGTTTGCAAACAGCCTGAGTGGGGATTTTGGGGGTCTGGGTGCTTTGGGAAATCCTGAAGAGTTGTGGAGTGTCTTCAGACACTTGATGTTGCTGGTGATGTCTTGGAACTACCATCAGGTGAAGAAGAATTTTGTCTCTCAAGGGATAACTGGATAATTGACCAGAGTCACATGGCCAGGCTAACAGCAGAGCTGAGCTGTTCAGCGAGTTGAGGCAAAAAACTGTACGTGCGCTGAGGGTGGACAAGAAGGCCTGTGGGCGAGGAATCTGTGAGGGGGTAGAGCATCCTGTGGTCAAGTGATTCTCGTCCTGATTATAGGGGAATTTTCAATGTTGCGTTCCTCCAAGCCTATCCCTCGTGTACTGCAGTTTGGCGGAGGGTGGTGGATCTTCACAGAGGAGTCCGAAGTGAAGGCCACTGGGCCGGTTACTTGAGCGGCTGTACAGGCTGATCCACCAGTTGTTGAGTTGGATGTCAGGGGTGTCACTATCCCTATTGTTAACACTTCAATCAACTGTGATCCACCTTCGTTTGGTGAACACAGGCTGCGATTAACCGGTTGAAATGGGTAACCTACTGGCATTTGTGGGGAAGCCATGCTGTATTTCTCAAGCTGTGGAAATGCCTGTACTCATGTCGTTACATGCATTTCTCTGCTCTGCTGGAACACAGGCATCATTCTAACTGACTGAAGAAGGGCCTTGTTGTCCCTCTCTGGAAAGGGAAGGGTGATCACCAGGACTGCAACAACTACCGAGGGGTGATGCTGCTCTCCGTGCCAGGCAAGGTCTTTGCTCGGATAATTTTTGAAAGGTTCGCCACCCTTGCTTGAGCACCAGTGCTCAAAGCAGTCATGCTTTACACCAAATGAGGTCAATGATTGACTATCTTTGCTCTTTGGTTCCTCACTAAATGCAGATGAGAGTTTCGGCAGGGGCATGCTTGCCAGCCTATGTTGATCTCTGCAAAGCGTTCAATTCAGTGAATCGGGATGCCCTCTGGAGGTTCTTGGTCTTCGTGTGTGCCACCAAAACTGATCAATCTGATGTCTGAACTATACTCTGGAACTGAGAGTGCTGTGAGATGTGGTGATAACCATCTCTGACTTGTTCCAGTTTTTACTGGAGTTTGTCAGGGGTGTGCACTGGCCCCCACACTTTTTCTAGCTTGTATGGACTGGATTCCTGGGGAGGATGTCAGAGAGATCATTGCAGTGAATCGTTTGGGAATGTCAAGATCTCTGTCCTTGAATTCGCGAACGATGCAGTCACCTTCACTGAGACTCCGGACATCTTTTGGGGGCCCGAGGTGCTGAATGAGGAGTCGTAGCCGCTGAGATTACGGGTTTCCTGGGTCAAAAACTAAGATCCAAGCTTTCAATGGCATCTTGGATGCTGCTATGTTTGCACCTGTTTGTGGTGAGTATGTTGAGGTCACGGAGAGATTCACTTACCTTGGCAGTGATATTCATGTCTCGCCGGCTGTGAGCCAGAGGTCAACAGACATCTGGGTCAGGCCTGGGGGGTCATGAATTGACTGGATTCATGGGGTGTGGCACTTGTTACAAGTATGTATAATGATGGAATCATGTGGGCGGAGGCATATATCTGGCGACGTGCTACGTCAAAAAGTGCCCTTCTGGTTGAATGTTTTTATTACCTGTCATGTGTTTTATTCCAGGAAATCTAGCCCTTCTTTTTTCATTCAACTTGGAACAAAATTGCAACAGAAGTTTTTTGTTTTTTTAACCACATTGCATTTCTATGGGGTCCCCAGAACACCATACTAAAACGCATAAGAAATCTCTGTTGCGGAAATATGTATAAGTTTGCATAAATCCAATATGTATGCCAAATTTTAATATCTTGCAATATCCTTTGCAACTAATGGAATATTTCAGTGATTTAAAATTCGAGAAATGGGGTTTTTGGACCAAGGATGCATTTGGAATACATACTTTGAATCGTGATTGGACGAATAGTCATTTGCATAATTCCAATATGTCCACCAAATATCATTAGCTCGCTTAAAATTTGCTTCTCAGGTGACATGGCTTGCCTGAGCAACCGAAACAACACTTGTATTTTGCTTCTAGCTATTTTAGACGATGGGAAAACTCGGACAACTAACTGCTCAAGCGTGCTGACGTCATTTTCATTGCATGTTACTCCTTTCGTTTTGTTTTTTTAATCAAATTTACAAATTGTTTCCTCTTAACAAGGGTCAAACACATATGTTTTTTTTTATTTTCAGATTTTATTGTGAAGGTGAAGGTGGAGTCGGAGTTTGTTGATGATTACTTCTCGTTTATCAAAGGTTTGAGAAACTACGACTACAACAACAACATTACTGTTATAGTTCAACTTGAATGACATGAATACATTTCTTTCCAGAATATAAACACTTTGCTCCACTTATATTCTGGTACCTGTTGTGTTTCCACTGGACAAGTGTTCATTTTGTAAGTTCAGTACTATTGGACCCCGCTATTTCGCGGGAGATACGTTCCTGGAACATGCACGAATGGCGAATCCACGATAACGGGGCATTGTTTCAATGGAAAAGGGGGGATAGGTTCCCAGCGGTTCGTGACCCGGGAAAATACCGTGAATGGTGAAGCCACGAATGCCACGCATTGTTTTATTGGAAAAAGGGGGAATAGGTTCCAGCAGTTCCTGGTTCATCGGGGAAACTTTTCAAAGTTTAAAATCTTTTCGACTGTGAATGCACATGATTTACAGTCTCTATAAAATGCTTACAAATAAAAAAAGAACACGAGGTACGCATTTCCAATGTTTATTGAAGGAAGCAATTAACAGTTTATTAAAGGAGATTAATCAACCATACCCGTAAAAGTAAAAAAATTACAACCACCAGTACGCATTTCAAATGTTTATTTTGCACAACGAATGATCCCTGTGTCGTAAGAGCGACCAGGGTTGCGTCAGGAAGGGCATCCGGCGGTAAAACCTGTGCCAATCATTATGCGGATCATAACGGATGATCCGCTGTGGCGACCCCTAACGGGGCAGCCGAAAGAAAGAAGATTTGCACAAACGAATGCAACTTTTCAAATGATGATGATGATTTTTTTAAATCCAGTGAACTCAGTGGAGTCGTCTGAAGGCCACAACAGGTGGGGTTGCTGATGAATCGTGCACCGAAAGGAATGTAGGTAAGGGCACTGAAGCAGATGAGGATCCTGAAGAGTTGCTCAGCGAATGGAGGTGGGAGAGGCTGGAGAGGCAGGAGAGACAGGTGATGCAGGTGAGGCAGGTGAGGGTGCTGGTGCTCCTGAGGTGGGGCGACCAGGGCGGAAGAACTCCGTGATTGAGAGCTGCCTGGCAGATTGCTGTAGAATTCGATGTAGCTCCTGTATGGGAGCATCACGTCATCCAATCCCTCTTGACTTTTAAGTAATGCTCCATGACTGGATCGACGTCTAACAGCCTCTCGGGAACTGACCGAATGTCCTGCAGTATCTCATCCAGGAACTTGACCGTGAGTTTGACCTCAACACTCTTCCTCTTCACTGCCACCTCTGCCTCCTCCTTCTCCTCCTCAGAAACCTCTGTAATGGCTCCAACTCCTCCTCGGCATGCGAGGCATAAGAGCATCCATCTCTTCCGGCTCCATGTCGTCAAAGCCTTCTCCTCCCACCTGTCATGACCGTGACAATTTTATGCCTCTCCTCCGTGTTGTCGGGAAAGCCTCTGAAGTTCTTCACTGCCTGTGGCCACAGTTGTGCCAGCAGGCGTTGATGGTGGAGGCTTTCACCTCGTCCAGCAACTCTGATTGCGGCCGATGCAGTGAGCTATGTTGAATTCCTTCCATCACTGCCCGACGGTGAGCTCTGGGTCAGCATCCATCACATTCAAATTGCGGCGAAAAGGTGCGGCAGGTATATGTGTTTTGAAAGTCGAAATTACCCCTTGGTCGAACACTGGATAAGGGAGGTGGTGGTTGGGCGACAGAAAGATCACCTCGACATTCGGCTGAGCCACATTCAGGTGGCCAGAAGCATGTAGAGCAGGAGAATCTTGAATGCAAGGTTTTTTGTTCGGCCAGGTACCTCTCCACCCGAGGGACAAACAGTTATGGAACCAGTCCATGAAAATTTCTGCCATCACCCATGCCTTCCTGATAGCCCTCCAAAACACAGGCAGCATGTGCTTGTTCTGTCCTTGAGAGCACGTGGGTTCAGGGAACGGTACACCATCATTGGGCTTCATCTTACAGTCCCTTTTTTGCATTTGCGCAGAGAAGAGATACCCGTCCGTTGTGGCCTTGAATCCCGATGCTGTCCTCTCGTGCTTCGAGACAAAATTTCGCAGTTGGCATCTTTTCCAAAACAGGCCAGTCTCGTTCCACATTGAACATCTGCTCCGGGCAGGTACCCCTTCTCCTCGATGAGCTGGCGCGAGTTGAGCAGGGAAAGTCTTTGGCCACTCATGGTGGCGGACGGCAACACTTGCCTGTCAGTTTTACCGTTGCGGAGACCGTAATGCTTACTTGAGCGGTCAGGTCAAACTATCCCCATGCCACTGGAATAGGATGGGCGCGCTCGTACCCCATCGCTCGTACCCGCGCCACTCCTGCTTGTGCGCACCTGCCAGCAAGCTGCGCGTACTAGTATCCTCGAGAAAGATCCTCTAAAGGGCACCCTACATATACTGGTAGTAGGTTAAAACCCGTTCAGTATATGAAGTATTTTTTGGTGGGACCTTGAAAACGAAAAAATAAGATAATGGTGCATATGTGTGTGATTAAATAAAAGTTTTAAAAAGATTTGGTGCCCCTTTTATGAAACTTTTTGAGAGCATTGCTTGGTTCCTCCTAAGCACAAGTTGTGAGTACAGCACGAGATTTTTTTTGATGTGCCTTATTTTCTATCGTCTGGCATTTTCACAAGCTGTTGCAATGTCCATTCTTTCTTATAGTTTGCCACATAAGCAACACACCATATAAAGGGGCTTTTCTATGCCCCTGGCATTTTTCCCAAGATCAAAGAATGACTGCTAACCTTCAACTTTTCATTCCTCTTTTTTCCCACCTTTGAACAAACTCCGCAACTCTTTCACGACCACTCTTCCTCTAAGTCTTCAAACCAACCTTTTCCACACCACCTCTATCTTCCCCATCCAAAAACCACGATCTTTTCTACCCCGCTAATCCACCCCAAACCCAACCTCCCCAAATTCCCTGCTTCCTTCCATGAAAGTCCTGTAGTGTCCATATTGTTTTACCACGTCGCCCGCCCCATCCTTCCCTTCACATAGATTCTCCTTCATGTCTTGTTCACTGTTTTTTCACAAGCTGGTGCTGGAGCTTTGGCAATAAGGTGTCCGTTTTGAAAAGAATAGTCCTAAGTTTGGCTTTCAGCTGAGCTCTCTTTATGTCACCATCAGCATAATTCAAGTTCTTAACTTCCCTGGCACCTATCTCAGAAATCTCAAGAAGGGAATGGTTGTGGATACCTTATGACTGGTAAAATTTTAAAAAAAGGATGCAGAACTGCAGATGGGTATATAAAAGATACAACATTCCCACTTGAGATTTCTGGGAATAGGGTGGGGGGAGTATAAAGTAACTTGAATATGCTGAATGAATGATGCCCTTTCGATTCTTAGCAACCAACTCTTCCCTTGTTGATAATCACGAAAAAAATATGTCAGACAAAGTGGAGTGCCACAAATGCATCAATAGAATGATTGATTTGTGTGACCTATTTTGTTTCTCTTCAATCGTTTGGTTTTTTTTATCAAAAAGAATAACCTTGGAATGATGATGTACTTTTCTCTTTATGAATGTTTTTTAATTCGATTTCTTGTGATTTCTTTGACCAGTTTAAATTCTGGAAAAGAAAAAAAATTGTAGATTTTTGAGCTCGTTTTTCATTGAGATACGTGTTCAAAGTCGTTAGAGCAGAAATCAAATGTTTCTAAATGCCGAAAACTAGAAAATGGATCGGGGCCGAGACATTTATTTTGATGACAATTTTTGCACGAGGTTTGACCAAATTAATGTTTTGGAAATCTTTTTTTTCCTGTTCAAAGTTTTTTGGTTTTTTCTTCTCGTTTGTCCTTTCGTTCTTCTAATGACTGATGTCATACGGTTTGGCAGATGTAGCTCCTCTGTGAAGATGAAACCTTCCAGAGTATCCTTTCTTCAGACTTCCCAGATGCTTTTGAAGCAATGAGCATGTAAAGCCAGGAACCGTGTGATTCTCCTCCTGAGGAACCGGAGCATCGCTGGCTCCAGCTGCCTCGAAGGTATGCCGAGTAAAACGGCAGAGAACACATCACGGTGGTTTACTTGTTTGGTTTTCTTATTTTTTAACATCGAATATTTATTTCCCAATTAAAGCGAAAGTTTGAAAGTTCTATTTCACCAACACACTCTATGGATAGCATTGAAATAACAAACCAATTTGATATTCGGGGACTTGAAACTTTTGAAAAAGACAATGCTTATCGTACCTCTCACAGCAAACCTGCAGAAGATCAGAAACTGCTTTAACAACCTGCAACACGACTTTAATCCAGCTAAGTCATACACGCTCACGTACCGCTCTCTGAATCGGCAAGGTCTTTTGACATAAAATCCTTCCTTTTCTCCAAATGACCTCAATCTCAGATCATCATTGTATTGTCGACCAGGTCACTCTACCTTGGACATGGCTGCTTCTACTCTCCCAACCCATCTTTCTTGCGCCAAACAATGGATGGAGGCTGTCAATGTTCAGACATGAAAATCAGGGCCGTCTCTCCAGACATATCTCGAGCTTTCGGAATACAGTCTGGCCACCCCACCCTTGCCTCCAAGCCCCTCTGCTTGTAGCTCCAAGGCCTCCACACAATGAACATAGCTTATTGACTTCCCTCAACTCTCGTAGCCAAGGTGTGGGCTCTCAACGGAATGCCCTCATCTCTTGTCTGTCAAGGCTGGAGTGGCCCAAGTCAGTGTTTTTTGCCCGCATTCCTTATTTCCTATCTCGTTAACTATCTTTCTGGAAATCCTCTTTATCGATTTGCTCATTACTCCACACTCTGTTGTGCATCTCTCATCCTTCCAGAGATGAGGCAGGAGCCTCTTCCCCTCTCTTCAGATCTTTATAGAATCACGAGCTGTTTCAACCACTTTGAATGTGCCTTTCAGTCTTTGAGAAATCCACACACTTGCTCTCCGAAAGGACCGTCAGCAAACCGCTCCATTTCTTGATATGTGAACTCTTATCCACCCACAAGGCCTTCATCCACAGCTTGATTGGAGTACTGGCTCTCCTCTGGGCTGGTGCCCCTGCTTCACACCTTGCTCACCTGATGCCATGGGAACTAAAGGAATCTAAATCATAGGATCGCCCACGACAAAGCTGAGTCGTGGGCCTATCACCGCAGACAGGTTGGTGGTCTCTCTGTCTTCTACTGCTTCCATTTTGATCTTGCACCCTCTCCACTTTCCAGGTTCTTCAGGGTGCAATGCGAATTCACCAGCAAAACCTTCTAAATAAACTTCCAAATCCAGAATCACTGCACTCATTCTTCCTCTTTTTCCCTCCTTTGAAAACGCAATTTCTACATTCCTTCAAAATCTTCCATTAATTCTCTCCCACTTTTTCAGACAAATGTTCACCACCATCTCAGATCATGCCTTCCCCCCCCGATTCCAAACCATGATATTTTCTACCGCCTTTAAAACCCACAGGCCCTTGTTCACTTCTTCCAAATTTCCGTTTCCTCTGACTGAGTGCTTGCTTCTTTATCCATACTTTTCCAGCCCCTTTTGTCCTTTTGTGTACCCCTCATTCTCCACATCCCTTAATTTGTCCCTCAACCCTGCTGTTGTGCGTTTTCCCATCTCTTTCTTCTGTTGCTTTGCTGTTATGTCCTGATCCATTCAATGTTCCAATGGGTTCGACATTTCTGATGGTAAATGTGCACGAAGAAGCTAATTTCCCCATGCAATCTCTAAAAGGCAGGTGCAAGTGCACCTTGCATTCTTCAGCAGGCCTGGTGGGCCTTTGAAACTCTTTGTCCTACCCCCACTTTCTGGACTGCTAAAGGCAAAAGGTTTCTAAAATCACTTGTTGAGGCACAAAATCTGCTCTTACTGAGGCTAGGTTGGCGGAATTTTTGATCTCATACCTTCTCTCGTTAGTCCTCATCTTCTTCCCTTTCAACCTTGTTACCCTTCCTTCGTCCTAATCGCAAACTGAAAAATATGCATCTGGAATCAATTTGTAAATAGTATAAGGAAACCTTAGCAAAATATAAATATGGACCGTCCATCAAGACGTTACTTATTAATCTACCTACCCAGAACAATCGAATAACCTCAGTCACTGTCAGGCCCATTTGAGAATATCAAAATCCTACCATTTTCTGATTCCTTGATATGTAGTTGTTCTGTATGGAGTGGAGGAGAGAAATATGGGCAAATGTTTTAATCTAACGCTGATGAAATATCTGTCAGTTCTGCAAACACTATTAGTTTTGGTGAATTTTGAATGCTTTTTGTGAATTTGTCTTTCCAGGGAAAACAAATGCAACTGGTTTTTTCTTGTTCCAGCTGTTTCCCAGTTCTACTCGGAAGTTTTCATCGTCAAATGACACACACTGTTTCCTAAGGAACTGATCACATTTTTTCAGCCATGTCTTGCAATAGTAGTTTTGTAAAAGCCTGGCACAGAGACCCCTCAGAAATAGCCAGGGAAGTGAGGGACCACACAGGTGTTCTGTGTGCACAAAATTATTTACTGTGTCTCACCTTTAAATCGACATCCAAATAATAACGCAGGTGAGGCAGCCTTACAAAATGCTGTGTGTGTTGTCAATCAACACAATTAATATATTCATCAAAGAAACACATATAGGAGAGGAGCCGACATATGTGCTCTGTGTGTCCTAAGGCCTTGCTGATAGGACAACATCAAAGAAAGGCATCAAGCAAGTACACACAGGAGAGGAAACCCTCCAAGTGGTTCTGTGTGTCTTAAAGCATTTGTTCAAACGCACATCACTTGAAGGTTGCATCAAAGCACACATACAGGAGAGAGCCATATGTGTTCTGTGTGTAGCAAGGATTTTCTTCGTTCAACACAACTTGCATCAGCATCAGAAATACAACGCAGCAGAGAAGCCACACAAAATGTTCTGTGTGTTTAAAAGCCTTCAGTCGTTTGAACTTTGAAGAGTCATCAAAGAACACATACAGGAGAGAAGCCCTACAAATGTTCTGTGGTGTCTTAAAGCCTTTTGTTCCAACCACAACACTTGAAGGCTCATCATATATTACATACAGGAAGAAGCAATATAATGTGTTTCTGTTTGAGCAAGGATTTTTGTTCGTTCATCACATTTGCAACAGACATCAGATAATACACACAGGAGAGAAGCCACACAAATGTTCTTGTGTCTTAAGGCTTTCGGTGTTTGGATCTTTGAAAGAAAACATACAGAAACACACCAGGGAGAGCCCTACAAATGTTTCTGTGTGTCCTTAAGGCCTTCGGGTCGTTTTTTGGAAACGTTGAAGAAATCATCAAACAACACACACAGAAAGAAAGAAGCCCTACAGAATGTTCTGTGTGTCCCATGGCCTTCGGCTTTCGCAAACGTTGGAAGGAGCATCAGGAATACATACAGGAGAGAAGCCTAACAAATGTTCTGTGTGTCCCATGGCCCCTTTTCGTCTTTTCGCAAAAGTTTGAAGAATCATAAAAGAATACAACCGGGAAGAGAAGCCCTACAAGTGTTCTTTTGCCACAAGAATTTTCGGTCAATTGGCACAATTAATTCCGATAAAAAAATACACAGACAGGAGAGAAAATCAAGTTTGAAAACAGCCCGAAAAACTTCTATTCAAGAGCTCGGGAAGCAGAAACAATGTTGAACAACTCCCCCTAAAAGAGGACCGCAGAAAATGTTTTTGTAAAGGTGTATTTGAAGACGAAAAAGAAACACGACAAGAAGTAGAAGTGGATACGACACTTAGAAAATAAATACCAACAGCTACAGGAAATGCACCCACTGGGCAATTGAACGAGGAAAGAATTAGAAAAACATCTCTCAAAGTAACTGAACCTTTCCAAATGCCCAGGCCGGATGGGATTATCCGAACTTCTGGTTAAATCAACTGTGTGCTCTACATCCTCAAACTATCGCTTCGCATTTTAATTGCTCATCCAAAGGGGAACAGTCAAATGGACGAATGGCTCAAAGAAGGTAACATTCTTCTGTTCCCAAATCTGAGAAAAACCCATCTACCCAACAAATATAGACGCAACAACATACAAACTTTTTAACCAGGTATAATCACTTGATGCAGTTTAAGACCACCTCACTCAACAGGAGCTTTTGGAGGCAGAGCCAAGAAAGGGTGTAAATGGGATGTTATGGAACAATACAACCATTTTTGTTTAACAACCATCCTCGAAAGCTCTGGCAAACAACCCAATCAAAGGCCCTGGATATTACAAAAAGCTTAATAGTGTCCCCACATTCATGGATTTTATAAAATGCAATGCAAGTATAAAAATTTTACACCCCAGATAACGACACTGTTGAGAAAGGAATGAAGCTCTGGAATACAAAACTCTGATACTACCTTAACCTAAGAAGGAAAGATTGAAATCCCCAGCAGTAAAGAATGGTGGCGTGGCTCTCACAGGTGACAGTCTTTTCGCCCTCTTTTTTTGTCTGGCTCCTGACTCACTGAGTAACGCTAATCACATGAACAGGACAAGGACAAGCGGAATACAATCTGATAATTGCAACAGAAAAACGACTGAAAGAAAACAAGAAGGTGAACACAGCCTACTGAACCATGGATGATCGAAACTCTTTCTTTTTTTTGTATACATTGTCGAGGTTGTAGAGAGCTAACCACAACACAAGAAGGGGGTCCAATGGAGATAAGAGGGGCGGGGAACAGAAGACATGAGGAGAAAATCTGTGGAAGGGAGAGGGATGGGACGGGGAAACACGGGTATACAAATGGGGCATTACAGGGACTTTCCTGGAAGGTAAGCAGGAATTTGAAGGAGGTGGGTTCGAGTGGATTAACGGGCGGTAGAATAAGGATCGAGGTTTTTGGATGGGGAAGATGAAGAGGTGGGTGGTGAACAACTGTTTTTGAAGGCCGGAGGGGAAATGGTATTGAACAGTGGTAGGAGTTTTATTCCAAAGGCGGGAAAAAAGAGGAATGATCGAGGTGAAAGGTGAAGCAGTGTTATGGGGTTTGTTTGGCGGAACGCTTGAGCGCCCTGCGGAAATATGGTGGGGACATATCAAACATATCACATCAGAGCGGGGGGGGGGGGGGGAGCGGACAGGAGAGAAGATGGTAGAAAACAGAAGACCAACCGGACCTGCCTGTGGTGAGAGTGAAGAGGCTGCAAAGACTCACCCTCCAACTGCCGGAGATACCCAATTATCCTAAAATGCCCCCTTGCTTTCCACAGCGTGAAGCCGATAAAGTTTGAGAGGCCAGGAAACATCAGCCCAGAGGGGAGAGCAAGTACTTCATCAGGCTGTGACGAAAGGTTTGTTTGTGGTCGGACTCAGATGGGCCGAGGAAGGAACTTTGCACGACGGAGGATTTCCAGTCGGCGCTGGCTTTGGAGGGGCCCCAGGGTTGGAAATCGTGGCTTTCCAGGAAAGATCATGGCGAATAGTGAGACGCCAGAAGCTTGAAGGAAAGGACTTCTTCAAGAGGATTGTTACAAAGTAGATGGGGGTTTTTCCAAACGGTCCTTTCGGAGAAACAGAGTGAAGAGTGTGAAGATATTGTCCAGGATCGAAAAGAACATGTTGCACGTGTTGGCTAGTTTGTGATTTTATCCAGATCTGGCCGGGAGAGCGAAGAAAAATCTGTGGCTTGCCAGTCGAAGGGATGACAGATGGTATGGGCAGAGGATGGAAGTTCATTCAGCAAGGAGATTAAAGAGTTTCGAGAAGTCCCAAGAAGATCATTGATGAAAACGCAGAAAAAAGAACAGGGCCAGACGCTGTCTTGAGGAACTCCAGCCTGGACAGGAAGAGGGGATGAGAAAACTTTCGATTTAGGGCCACACGTTGACTGCACAGGAGAGGAAATCTGCGCGATTGCATGAGTGGAGATGGCCTTGGATACCATAGGAAGAGAGTTTGGGTGAGCAGGGCAGGGTGCAGACCGTGTCAAAACACGCGAATATGTTCTCAAGGTATATGGGCTCTGAGATTTCATTTCTGGCATTGAGGTACTCCATCCATCGTTGGGAGAGCAGAAAGCAGCAACATCAAAGGGTAGAGTGACCTGGTCGAAACCAATTGAATGATCGGAAAATCGGCCATTGGAGAACAGGAAGGATTTAATTGTCTTGAAGCGATGAATTGGATTCCATAACCTTTGCTGATTGATAGGGAGAAGGCTGATTTGTCTGTAGTTGCAGGTCAACTGTTTTTGCAACTATTTAAATGCCAGGGCAGTGATGTTTGCTGATTTTCCAAGGCAGATGGCAGATGACCTTGAGCAAATGAGAGGGTGAAATAGAACAGAGAGAGGGTGAGAGAGCGGAGGAGAGGTTTTTAAGGACACGTGGGCTGATGCCGCTGGAACCGTTGCAGAATCTGAGTCGAGGTTTGATAGCAAACTCTCCATTTTGTCAGGAGAAAAGGACACCACAGTCCAGGACAGTTGGGTGCCGAACTGGGTAAGGTGGGTGCAAGAAAGTGATGGGTTTTCGGACACAAGTTTAGAAATGCAAACACCGAGTTTAGGCATTTAGCCTTTTCAGCGTGCGGAATCAGCTTTGGCGGCCGTTTTGAGGTAAGGGAGGGGATGAAAGGGGAAACAAACACCAGAAACAGATTTGATTTAAAGACGCCACCAATGATTTGGAGGAGGAGAGAGATTTGAGGAGTTTGCCAGTCTTGAGTTAGAAGTATGTTGTTTTCTGGCTCTCCTGAGGTAGACACACACTTGTTCTGAAGTTTTTATGGAAGGAACTGAGATTACCCTCAGTTGGGTTTGCTTTCCCATGAAGCAAAGGAAAGTTTGTTTTCAGGACAATGCCTGCCCACAAGATTCAGTGAACCATGGGTGGGAGGAAGGGTTGGGCAACTGAAGATGAGAGGGGATAATCTGTGCTGAAGAGAGCAAGGTTTTCTTTTGAAATATTTCCCAAGGATGAGGTTGAATGTTGGAGAAAGTAGCGATGGGAAGAAAACCAGTCTAGAAGTTTGATGGCTGCTTGGAGACCCTGCAGTGGGCTTGAGTGAAATGCCGAGCCTCGGACGGAGCTGAGGTGGTTCTCTATAACAGACAGTGTTGTTTTACTTTGACAAAGCATGTGAATCAGAAGAACCGATTGGAGCGGAGGAAGAACAGCCAGAATATTTTTCAGGAAAATTTGTTTCAAATCAGATCCAGAAGAGATGAAAATACCGTTTGGTTGAGATCCGGTAGGGAAGTTGACCGATTGAGTCAGTCGGCAATGATTCGCAGAAGTCTTTTGCCTGAAGTGCCATGACGAGGTGAGGAGGGTACACAAACACCAAGCCAACTGGTATGAGACATTGAAGTCACCACATATGAGGAAGAGAGAGTTTTGGATGAAAAGATAGAAGATGGTCCATGTTTTCAGATAGTGAGGTGTTAAATGGAGTCATCACATGGTTTGGTGGACGGTTGCAGCACACCTAAAACATGAGGTGGGAGTGGAGGGTAATCCGTAGCCAGAGGTATTGCTGGGGGTGTGGGGGAGTTGAGAGCAGTGCATGGAGAAGTGAGGAATATAGTTTTTGATGAGAGAGCAACTCCTCCACCAGGAAACGAGGCTCATGGTCTGTCATACCGGAGGAGGGAGTATACATCCGGAGAGATACTAGGGAGTTCAAGAGACATCTTGAGTAGGAAAGTTTCTGCTTGGCAAGATTATGTCTGGTTTGTCAGTAAGCAAAACTGTAGGGAAAGATCCTGTCAAGTTTATGCAAAGGCCCGATATTTGAGGTGCCATACACTGTTATGAAGAAGTAGGGGAGGAGGCTTTGGTGCAGGTGAGAGGAGGGGAGGGGGAGGGTAGGAACAAGGAGGAGGGGTGGGGGAGGTTAAGGAGAGTTGGTTGAAAGAGTGTGGGGGATTGGCAGAATAGCTCGGGGAGGGGTTTGGATGAAGGAGGAGAAACGGCTCTGTGGTGGCTGGGTGAGGTACAGTGGGGGTAATGAGAA
>CM068968.1:74492077-74502288 GCA_035128595.1 Eptatretus atami | reverse complement strand
AATGTTTTCCACGAATCATTCGATATGTAGCGAATCTGCCGATTGGAATTGTTGAATTCACTCATTTCAGAGATTGCTTGAGCGCAGAGTCTTCCTTCCACAGAAGCACTCTGTGGTACGGTCGCCATATTGGTGCTCCCCTTCATCGTTCAGGAAAATCGGACTATAAATTCATGTTTTATACGATGTGGGGAAAAAAAAAATCCTGCAATTAGTTTCGAATGCCCCGTCAGGATTCCGATATGTAAATGGGAAAAAAAGATCTTGACGACTCTGTGAAAACATCGCAGAAACGAACCAAAGCCGCCTTCTTGCGCTTAGCAACATGGCGGCGAGAACGGGCAAAGTGGCGACACCGCGGCCCGTGCATCGTCTGAGGCGATAATCATTTAATTTCTCTTCAGTTCGGTGCTTCACCGGCGCCGTTGTTTGACTGCATTGAACTGCACCGTGCGCCATGAACCGAGATACGTCCGTGGAGGAGTACGGAACGAAACCCCCGGGATCGAGGAGCTACTTCGATGGAGGCGACGCGCTCAGTCCGGGAGGTTGTCCAAGCGACGAGGAGTCTGGAGCCGGTACGTTCTGGTCGTTCCCGTGCGGCCTCCGTGTTGTGCTCTATTTAAATAAATAATATTTCATGTGGGTAACCCCACGATGTCCGCCTCGGGTCCCCTCGTGCACGATAGTGTCGATGTCCTTGGTTTTGCACCCTTTGCTCTTCTCTGTGCTTTGTCCTCCCCCAGGTTTATGCACGGCACACACGGTCCACCTCCACCATCAAGACCTTTCAGCTGAAACGACCGAAATCCAGGATCGCTGCTCACCGCCACTCATGTTTGTTCTCTTCCCCCCCCCCCCACTTGTGGAATCAACATCCACATCCTCTTCAATCTTATTCTCCCTCTAGGTTCTCAAGACGGTTGTTCACCACCATCTCAGATCTTCCTCAATCCAAAAACCATGATCTTTTATGCCCTCCTCCATCCAAATGTCCAGTTTTCCCTCTTTGGAGTTTCTTTCTGTATCCATATTGTCCACCCGCCATGCATCCTCTCCTGCCCTCCATTCCTCCCCACACCCTTTGTTTGTCCGGGTCTCCTTCTGTCTTGGCACTCTACTCCGCTGTTGGTGTCCCTCATGCCTCGCACCCTCTCTCCACCGCTCGTTTTGCATCCTGGTTATAGCCCTGATGTGTTTAGCGTACTAGCTCTTCCATGAGCCTCGACTATGTGTTCAAAGAAACAACTATCTACGGATCAGGACGCTCGAATCCCCCAGAGACAAAGTGATTTATCAAGAAGTATGTCGACTTCTTATGTAGGGATGGCCAGGACACTCCATTGGCTTGATACAACATAAATCCTCAAAAAAAAATCTACCACGATAAAATTTATAAACCTATAAATTACCTCCCAGTCATCTGCAAAGAATTCCCCATCCAAGAACACTCATTAAACTTTGGGACATCATCCTCCAACAAGAAAAATGAGACCCAAAAGTTCCCATTTGTCATTCTTCTTATGCTTATTCTTCTTTCTTTTTAGCCGCGTCTCGCGTAGCAAACGCTGGCTCTAAGAGAGCTCCGCGTTGTTGTTGTTCTTCTTCTTCTTCTTCTTCTTCTTCTTCTTCTGGTGAAGACAAAACCTTTAGGACTCGGCTCTTTTATATACAGGATCCGGATCTCCTTAAATACTAAACACCTGTACACATCCTCGCGTTGAGGGTACCTTTTGAGAGCGTCTATCAAGAACTTTTAAATATATTCGGACATTTGCTTTAAAGTTTCGAAAAGTTCACGTTACTATTTAAAGATTATTCCATTTAATGTGTTGTAATTTCGTGAATACACGATTTTCTCGTCATGAACAGGAGCCTCCATGACGGGTCTCGCTATTGGCTCTATCAAGGCACGTGACGAAATATCAGAAGTTGTTGTTGTTATTGCCTTTAGGACACATTTGTCCTTGTTTTTTTTTCTGATAGCCTAACTCAAAATTAGTTGAAGCTACGAACTTGGTTTAAACACCAATCTACTGCATTTTATCATGGGACGGTGCAAATTGATCGAAATTTTAATAGTTTGGAGAGATTCCACGAAAAGTACACAAAGCTGCATTGCTTTGTGAAGGAATAGGAAGGGATCAGAGTTGTGGGCGGGACTACGACTGTCAATCAGCTTGAAGGGGGCGGGGACGCTCAACACATTTGCTCAAGGGCCAATCAGACTTTCATGGCTGTGGATAACCGTGGAATATTATCAGCCCTGTCCATGCAGGGCAGTCACGGGGCCAATCGACAGCAACAACACACACATTTACCAATGTAAAGCATGGTGTGTTTTTGTGTACCAGTGTGTTTGTACATTTGTGCATTTGTCTGTCCCCCTTCATAAGGATAATTTGAGCAGCGTTTTAAAGGTCAATCTTTAAGCATGACTGTATGTTCATAATGGTCGATTTTTCAGGATAAAAAACTCAAAAAACACTTTTCATAAAATAGTAATTACATCTATTGTGTTAGAATTGTAGACGGTGACTTGTAACCGGGCCTCATAGGTGGTGTACAGAAGCGGTAAAAAGAATAACAAGCCGGTAGGCGGACATGGGTAGTCGACTACCCAATAGAACCTGACGCGATGGGCCCGTTCGATGGGGAATAATGACCTGAGGATTAAGCACAAGAAAATTCATGATTCTAGCTTCAAGGGTTAATGCTGCAGATTGTTTTTTTCGTTAAAATACCCCCACATTTAGAGGTTTTTTGGCCGTTGCTCGGCAACGGAGGGGTCCATAGCAACGGTTCTTTCTCACACATAACTAGGACATACCATGAACCTACCATACCAGTTTCATGTATATCTGACTCATAGTCTCTGAGATATAACAAACTTCGTTTTTTTATTGTTTTCGACCAGGGTTCATTCAAAGTCTATCTTCTCCGACAGTTTTCATAGGATCCGGCTGGAAATTTTTGACAATATGGCTGAATGTACTGCCCACAGTCGGTCATGGCCCGATTTTTGATTTTCGAAAAAATTAATTTTTTATGATTAAAAAATAATTTCAAAGTCCCGTTGCTTGGCAACCAAAGGGGCGTTAGCAAGCAGCAGTACCTACGCGGCACAACAAGGTCATAAACCGGTCCTACCACCCAAATTTCATCAAAATCGAACAACTGCAATGGGGTCAAAAACCCCCGACAAACACACACAGACAGATCGACACCACGACCAACAACTAAGGGTAAAAATATATAGATCAAAAAAAAATTTTTTTAATCGAAAAAAAAAATGTTTTCGAATTTTTTTTTTTTCGACTCGATCGACTACCCAACAATAAATACAAGTCACAGGGAGGTGAAATTCGCTGCACATGATGTGTAAAACCCGCAGAGTAGAATCAGTGTTCATTTACGTCTGTAAGATGTCGAATAAATAAAGAAGATATAAGCACACCTGACGCTAGGCCGAGGCTTCAGACAGAAAATTTTCACCATAGGTGTAACGACTCGTATAGAATGTTTTGATGATAATTATGATGTCATAGGTCACATGATGTGGCAGCCATTTTGGAAAAAAAGGAAAAACTTTGGACTTCTGTATCTCCGAAACCGCTCCATGGATCTATTAATTATTGATGGGCAATACACGTTTTAAATTTCAACTTGATCGGACACATGGTCTGGCAACCAGAATTATTTAATTTTCTGATCTGGGTTTTTTATATTAAATAAGGCTCACGTGGCTGTGCTTGGATTGGTTTGAGAGTTTGAGGCTAAATTGTATGGGGAAAGAAAATTGATGACGTCATCGTTCACGTGGTTCGGAAGCCATGTTTTTTAGGTTCGGAAGCCCGAGACAACCCTCAAAAATAACATTAAAACCTTCAAAAATGTTTTTCTCCGAAACGGCTGAACAGATCAAGGTGAAACTTTACAGGAATGACCAACTATCCACAAGGAAGAAAATGTTCTCCACGTATGACATCATAGGTTACATACTTTGGCAGCTGTGATTTTTTATTTGAAGCATAAACCTTTAAAAATCTTTTTCTCCAGAATGGCTCGACAGATCGAGGGGAAACCTCACTGACATGTTCCCCAAGCCTTGAGGATACCAGGGTGTTCACAGATAATTAATAGGTCACATGGTCTGGCAGCCATATTGGATAGAGCAAGAATCTTTAAAATAAATATTTCTCTTGAACCACTTCATCAATCGACATGAAACGTCACAATTATGATCTAGTTGTCATGGTGAATATTGTTGCGGGCCGGGGGGTCGGGTGAGAAGACCACTAGGTGGGAGAAGCTATCTCAGTTCCCACCAGACTCCCCGGAATTGTAGGCCATCGCACACGGATAATTCCGTAACGCGGCGGGTCACTTAACCGACCGTGGACGCCAATAACTCCAACCGCATGACCTAGGGTCCTCCCGTCTATGGGTTAATCGGGTTACCTAATTAATCACGTCATCTAATTACCGGGAAACACGCCCTCGGTACGCCTTGTCCGAACCGGATCACTCCACCGGACCGGATCACTTTACCAGATCGGATGCAGCCGAGCGACACTGCCAAGGACGTACCGGCTAAAAGGAACGGATCATTGGGAACAAAGTCCCGGTTAAACTAGGATTCGGACCATGCTGGATCAATGAAAGAAACCACAAAGACGAGCTGGGAACATTCCCAATGATAATTTATTAACAGTGGGCGAGGAAAGGTATGTGGCACAATCAAGAAAAATTGGGATGTGTTGTGCAGGGATAGGGGAGAGAGGTGTGGTGCAGCAAATAAACAGGCAACTTACAAAAG
Organism: Eptatretus atami; assembly: GCA_035128595.1. Classification (NCBI taxonomy): domain Eukaryota; kingdom Metazoa; phylum Chordata; class Myxini; order Myxiniformes; family Myxinidae; genus Eptatretus; species Eptatretus atami. The sequence continues at coordinate 74,497,469 of CM068968.1, read as the reverse complement.
GGGACACAGAGCAGACTTAACGTGAAAATAATAACAATAATAACAATAACGATCTTCTGCAGTCTTACTTAAGCAGACAGGCGCCAGCACACACACGCACACACACAGACACAGAAAACCCGATGAAGAGGGAGAATTGCAACGAGAAGGGAAAGGAGTTGGGGCCACGATTTCTGTACCTTTGTACTTGATAACACGAAGCACCACCAATACGTTTCGGGGGGGAGGGGGGGATGCTCTGTGGTGCAGTACCCAGTAGTGGGCGCGTCGTCTCTGGCTTCAGCCACACTTGTGGAGACCTTGTTCGTGAAGGAGGAACTTGGGTGGAGAAGGGGCGGAGTCCAGAGTGCGAGGACGGAGTGGTAGGCGGGACCAGGTAGCGGGTGGGGTTGACGTCGTGAGGGCGGAGATGAGGAGGCGGAGTCCAGACAGCAGGAGGCGGGTTGTGGTGGTGTCGACGAGGGCGAGGCGAGAGCGGGAGAGTGGCGGAGAAAGAGAGAGAGGCGGAGGGACCGCTCCGGCCTTTATTGCACCTGCCGGACTTTATAGGGGGGAGGGGCCACCCCGAAGTGAACGTCATCACCTGAATCGGGCGCTCCGATTGGCCCCGACCCCTCACGTGGCCCGTTAACTTGGGCCGGAAACCGCCTCACTTAGTTTCCGGCAAGGCCATCTCAGACAGCGGCAATATTCCGCTCTGATCCCACGACACGACACGAATCACCCACACTGAAATTGGCACGCGAATCGTCCTGCAAAACCCCCGGGCCGCCCCCTGGTGACCAGCCGAGGGTCCCCGCATGCCCGCTCGGGCGTTCGACCAGCGCCGATCAACGCGCTCGCTCCGTGCGCGCCAACGTGGCCCGCACTGTACATTCCTCGGCTCAATCGCAGCTTCACTGGCTGTAGAGACGAGAAGACGTTCACCATCCGTGGAGAATCCGCTGCTGCCAGCGAGGGCGGAAGATACATCGCCATGGATAAATCCATGCACGTTTCACGAGCGGCGTACGTGTCTGCCTTCGAGCACATTCCATGCAGCGAGTGCGGTTCGGCCATTACGCACGTGGCCAGCGCTCGTGTTCACACGACTCCGCTAGCGTGTGCGTGGGGCAAACACCAATATATTTCGGACATTGAGGTTGAAAAGGAACAAGCCGCTTCTACTCCGCACACTCGTATCCCGCCCAACATGGCGTGGAGTTGTCTTTATCGGCCTCCGTACGCGTTTCGTGCAGTGTGGGCGTCGTGCTGGCTGTGTTTCCTGTGTTGTGAAAAACACCATTCTTGCAGCCTCTTAAGAGGTATTCATTCGTATGCCTTTTTAATGCAACCAGCAATCTTCCCCAGATCATCGGAAGCTCGAGTCGATAATCCCGCACAGCTAAGCGCACTATATGACTCGCTGCACACGTTGGGTTTAGGGCTCGCCCGGGAACGAGGATCTCTGTGCAGCAGTTCCCTCACAGCGGCGCCGCACGCGCTGGCCTCAACGAGGGCCCACCTTACAGCGAAGGCGCACGTGGCTGATTTACCTCAGGAATAATCAGACGAAAAGAAGAGTCGGGATGAAATGAAGAAAAAATGATGTAAGCAAACCGAGCTATGAGATCATTGCAACACACTCCCTTGTTGTCCCGCTTGACAAAAGGAAAGGGACTATCTCCACATATATTAATGGAATAACTGTCTTGGGACACCTATCTGTTGTATGCATGTGGTTCCGAGAACCGAGAACAATATTATTATCAGGTCAGGCCAAATTAGATCTGTGACTTGCTACCGACGTGTATTAGGACCATTTAAACCTGTACGAACCTGTTTCATGGTCGGGTTGTCTGTGACTAAACCGTCTCCCCCACCAGGTTTCCTGGTGAGGAGGGTGTATGGATATGGACACCCAGCAGGATTAAAAACAAAACCTGTCAAAGGGCGGAGGAGCTCCTTGTGAGCCAACAGCCATCTATATCTAGTGCTCAACTGTGTCCATGGACGTCCTTCTACAGTTGGGTTATTTTTTTTTGGAGGTTGGTGGCAGGATTTGCACTCCAGCCACAGTAAAACACTTCATTCCGCAAAACTGACAAATGCAAAGAAAACTGAAAACCCACTCCGTGGGAGTACCTCCTGTGCTGCTTCCCTTCGCAGGGCAGCTCACCAGATGACAGGATTTGGGCAAATCCTTTGGGACCCCCATTCCTTGATGACAGGAGGAAAAGCATGGGGGTAAACTTCTTGGGTCAGATTGCGGTGGTGTGTGGCGGAGTGGTGCTAAGGTGTCATCCATGAGACGGTGGTCTCCTTGGGTTAACCTGAGGCAGTCCCTTCAGGTGGTTGCCTGGAATGTCCTATCCCTCAGAGAGGATGATCACCGATCTCTGTTATCATCCGAGCTCAAGCGTTTGAACATCGGTATTGCAGCTCTCTCTGAGGTTCGGAGACAGGATAGTGGTGAGATCATGGCAGGTGGTTACACCTACTATTGGTCTGGTCGCTCTGATTGTGACCATGCCCAAGGAGTTGCTGTAGCTGTGTCCAATAAGCTGATTCCAATGATGATTGAGGTAACACTGGTCAATGAGCATATTATGAGACGAAGGATTCGTCACTCCTTGGGTCTCGTTTCCCTGGTCTCTGTATATTCTCCGAATGAGGCGACTGATCTCACCGTGAAGAATGTGTTCTATGCCACGCTCGAGTCTGTGGTTGATCAGTGCCCCATGCGAGATACTCTTCTTGTCTTGGGGGATTTCAATGCATCGACTGTCACTGATAGGGATGGATATGAGACATGTGTTGGTCTCCATGGGTCTGTAACTGTGAACCAGAATAGCACCGAGTTCCTTGACTTTGCAAGAAGTCGTGGACTTAGGATGGCTGGTTCATGGTTTCAGCGCCCACAGGCTCATCGCAAGACTTGGTATTCCAACGCTAGTGGTGTGGCAAAGGAGATTGACCATGTCCTCGTTGATGGTGGCTGGAGGATGATCCAGAAATGCAGAGTCTACCGGAATGCTCATTTCCTCAATACCGACCACAGGCTTGTGGGAGCAACTCTATAGTTGTAGTTCAAATCTGGAGGATGGTACCATCACAGCTTAGGCTGGATGTTGGCAAGCTCAGGAATGAGAGGGTAGCTGAGGAGTTTGCAAACAGCCTGAGTGGGGATTTTGGGGGTCTGGGTGCTTTGGGAAATCCTGAAGAGTTGTGGAGTGTCTTTCAGACACTTGATGTTGCTGGTGGATGTCTTGGAACTCACCATCAGGTGAAGAAGAATTTTGTCTCTCAAGGGATACTGGATACCATTGACCAGAGTCACATGGCCAGGCTTAACAGCAGAGCTGAGCTGTTCAGCGAGTTGAGGCATAAAACTGTACGTGCGCTGAGGGTGGACAAGAAGGCCTGTGTGCGAGGAATCTGTGAGGGGGTAGAGCATCACCTGTGGTCAAGTGATTCTCGTCCTGATTATAGGGGAATTTTCATGTTGCGTTCCTCCAAGCCTATCCCTCGGTGTACTGCAGTTTGAGCGGAGGGTGGTGGGATCTTCACAGAGGAGTCCGAAGTGAAGGCCCACTGGGCCGGTTACTTTGAGCGGCTGTACCAGGCTGATCCACCAGTTGTTGAGTTGGATGTCAGGGGTGTCACTATCCCTATTGTTAACACTTCAATCAACTGTGATCCACCTTCGTTTGTGGAAACACAGGCTGCGATTAACCGGTTGAAATGGGTAAACCTACTGGCATTTGTGGAAGCCATGCTGTATTTCTCAAGGCTGGTGGAAATGCTGTACTCATGTCGTTACATGCATTTCTCTGCTCTGCCTGGAACACAGGCATCATTCTAACTGACTGGAAGAAGGGCCTTGTTGTCCCTCTCTGGAAAGGGAAGGGTGGCATCACCAGGACTGCAACAACTACCGAGGGGTGATGCTGCTCTCCGTGCCAGGCAAGGTCTTTGCTCGGATAATTTTTGAAAGGGTTCGCCACCCTCTGCTTGAGCACCAGTGCTCAAAGCAGTCATGCTTTACACCAATGAGGTCAATGATTGACTATCTTTGCTCTTTGGTTCCTCACTAAATGCAGATGAGAGTTTCGGCAGGGGCTGCTTGCAGCCTATGTTGATCTCTGCAAAGCGTTCAATTCAGTGAATCGGGATGCCCTCTGGAGGGTTCTTGGTCTTCGTGGTGTGCCACCAAAACTGATCAAATCTGATGTCTGAACTATACTCTGGAACTGAGAGTGCTGTGAGATGTGGTGATACCATCTCTGACTTGTTTCCAGTTTTTACTGGAGTTTGTCAGGGGTGTGCACTGGCCCCCACACTTTTTCTAGCTTGTATGGACTGGATTCTGGGGAGGATGTCAGAGAGATCAAGTTGCAGTGCATCGTTTGGGAATGTCAAGATCTCTGTCCTTGAATTTGCAGACGATGCAGTCACCTTCACTGAGACTCCGGACATCCTTTTGGGGGCCCTCGAGGTGCTGAATGAGGAGTCGTAGCCGCTGAGATTACGGGTTTCCTGGGTCAAAACTAAGATCCAAGCTTTCAATGGCATCTTGGATGCTGCTATGTTTGCACCTGTTTGTGGTGAGTATGTTGAGGTCACGGAGAGATTCACTTACCTTGGCAGTGATATTCATGTCTCCGCCGGCTGTGAGCCAGAGGTCAACAGACATCTGGGTCAGGCCTGGGGGAGTCATGAATTGACTGGATCATGGGGTGTGGCACTTGTTACAAGTATGTATAATGATGGAATCATGTGGGCGGAGGCATATCTGGCGACGTCGCTACGTCAAAAAGTGCCCTTCTGGTTGAAAATGTTTTTATTACCTGTCATGTGTTTTATTCCAGGAAATCTAGCCCTTCTTTTTTCATTCAACTTGGAACAAATTGCAACAGAAGTTTTTTGTTTTTTTACCACATTGCATTTCTATGGGGTCCCCCAGAACACCATACTAAAACGCATAAGAAATCTCTGTTGCGGAAATATGTATAAGTTGCATAAATCCAATATGTATGCCAAATTTTAATATCTTGCAATATCTTTGCAACTAATGGAATATTTCAGTGATTTAAAATTCGAGAATGGGGTTTTTGGACACAAGGATGCATTTGGAATACATACTTTGAATCGTGATTGGACGAATAGCTCATTTGCATAATTCCAATATGTCCACCAAATATCATTAGCTCGCTTAAAATTTGCTCTCAGGTGACATGGCTTGCCTGAGCAACCGAAACAACACTTGTATTTTGCTTCTAGCTATTTTAGACGATGGGAAACATCGGACAACTAACTGCTCAAGCGTGCTGACGTCATTTTCATTGCATGTTACTCCTTTCGTTTTGTTTTTTTAATCAAATTTACAAATTGTTTCCTCTTAACAAGGGTC
>CM068968.1:74460233-74479879 GCA_035128595.1 Eptatretus atami | reverse complement strand
AAATAGAAGAGTAGTGAATTATGATACAGTAATGAGAACCACTCGTGTGAAAGAGGAAGATGAAGCATTATAAGAGATCATTTTTCCTATTTTTACTATTATTATTTTTTGATAGAGATTGCACATGATTAGGTAAAGGAAAGGTTGAAGAAAAGATCGTGAGGTGAATAGTGAATTTGGATCGGTAAACGGAGAGGGTGGAAACAGATCACGTGGTTCCGAGAGGTGTGTAGATAAAAGTGAAATTATTTATTATTATTCTTGTTTTTTAAAAATAAGAATTGCGTAAGATTTGGAAAAGGAACGGTTGAAGTGAAATCGTGGAGGTGTATGGTGAATTTGGAATAGGTAATCGGCAGAGTGAAGCTGATGGATCAATGAAAAGTAAAGGAAGTGGGTAGAGAGAGACATGTAGTTTCAGGAGGTGTATAGTTAGAAAGGATACAAGGGAATATATATTTTTTTTTGATGGATTTTTGAAGATTAGATAGGATTGGAGAATGGAACGTTGTAGGAAGAAATCGTGAAGGTAATGGTGAGAGTGAGTCAGCTCAAATAGAAGAACGATGGTGTGCTGGCAGAAGGAGGAAGAAGAAGAATCAGAATTGGAACTCGTCGGTGTACAGGGAGAAAGGGTTGTTGGTTTGTTTTTTTTCATTTTATTTGAGACAAGAAACAGAGTGTGTAGTTGGGAGGGATAGATGGGAGTGTTGGGGAAAGTGGGGAATATAGGAATGGATGGTAATAGGGAGAGAATACAAATAAAACGATCGTACACCCAGACGGGAAGGAGGGGTAGGCCTCAAGGAGCCCGATAAAACAAGGTCGACGAAAACTCACAAAATAGCACAATTTTTGAAACAAAACCGAACTAGGAACACACAGTAAATGTGTAGGTGAAAAAATAAACAGTTAAAATGTGACAGATAACGACCGGAAACTTAACTTTGAGAAAGTCGGCAGAGACCCCTGAGAGAAGTTGCCGTCGCAACAAACCCAGAATCTTAGCCCCAAATGATAAGAAATTGGCAGATCAACTGAAACTAGTAAAGCTGCACTCGGAGGATATCTGAATGGACTTTGGTCTTGACAAATGTGACAAGTTCACATTTGAACAAGGAAAAACAAAAAGAACAAACATCTCAATCGATGAAAGCACAACAAAACAGGAACTTGAAAACGAAGCATACTACAAATACTTAGGAATAGAAGAAAGCCCTCAGGTACAACACAAAGCAATGAGTAAAATAATCGGCAACGAGTACCTACGCAGAATGAGACTAATTCTGAAGTCATCCCTCTCTTCAAGAAACAAAACCAAAGCTATAAACCAACTTGTAGTGCCGGTATTCCAATATAGCTATGCAATTATAAACTGGCCACAATTGGAGATCAACAATTTAGACATCAAAACAAGGAAACTTCTAACTATTCACAATATGTTCTACAAAAACCAATGTATACCAAGGTTGTACTTACCAAGACAAGAAGAAGTAGGTGGTCTGTTGGAGCTTAACTAAGTGCACATAACATCGTGTGTCAGACTAGAGGATTATGTGAAGAGTTCAACAGACTATTGCATGACATTTGTACACGAGCAAGAAAACAACAAACCAGAAGAGGGATCCTTAATTCATTTAGCAACAAATTTCCAAAGACAGTTGCAAATTATGGATACTATCGGGATCAAGGCTTTCTGCTCCATCTTAAAGTCTTTCTGCTCCAAATATCTTAAAGTCTAATACAGTATACTTATGATAATGTTGTTTGTTTCTTGCAGTGCTTATCCATTAAAAAAAATACGACACAGGAAAACAAAACAAACAAATACAGCCATAATGACTGCAAAGATAATTTTTTAAAAAGAAGAAAACCACAAAAAGAAATATCAGCAGATACACTCCAAGAAATGGGAGAATGACAAAAGAGCAGGAAGATTTAAGAAAAAGAGCTTGACAGATCGACAAGGAAGGCTCTTTGAAATGACTAAGAAGATGTCAAATTAGTTGGGATGGAGAACAAGTCATCATCAATGTCCAAGACCAAGGACATCATACAAATGCTTTGAAGAAAATGGCAGGATTGAGTCAATCGGACAAATGCAGATTTTGTTGGGAAGAAACAGAAAGTACCAGTTACCTCCTTTCGGGGTGTAAAAAATTCATGTCGGAAAAGCTGGACACAGAAAGACATGACAGCGTCTGCAGAGTAATCCACTGGCACATCTGTAAACATTTCAACCTTTTGCTTCCGGAACAATCATGGAAACACAAACCAAATCCGATCCTTGAAAATGAACATATAATGCTCAAGCATGACAAGATGATCTCATCAACTGTGGACATTGCAAACAAAGCATTGCATCTGGACATGGTGCTCAAACATAAAAATGAAAAGTCAGCAATGTTTGAATGAGGTTTCAGTTCCCAATGACTTCGGACTAAATGCCACAGAAATTAGGAAAATGACGAAATATCAGGATCTGAAAAATGATGTCGAGGATGTGGAAATTGAAGAAAGCTGAAATTGTACCAGTGATAGTTAGAGCAATAGGAATGATGAAGAAAACCCTCACTGAGTACTTAAAAATCATTCCGGGGAATGTCACCACAAACGAGCTACAAGTGGAGGCTGTCAGAGGTTCAGTGAAGATTTGGAAAAGAGCCATTGGAACGAGGCTACGAGAACAAAATTTCACAGCTTGGTCCATGAATCATGATCCTTTACCAAAAAAATAGGAGATGGAGATTTTGTGTTCTGTGGGAACTCCCTCCCACCTCCTGAAACCCGTAAATGGAGATAACAACCAGTGGGAAAAGCCACAGAAGTAGTCTGTTTGTAGCAAGATTTTTGTTTGTTAATCACATTTGTATTGACATCAAGGAATACACATCAGAGAGAAGCCAACAAGAGAACACACCCAATGACAAAAAAAAAACTATGATGAAGGCAACAACAGAAAAAACCAACACCAGCTGTTTGAGAATAATGCTAAGAGATTCTGCAGAGAACTAGGGAAACCGAAGGAGAATGTGTCAATTCCCCCTGGAAAAGATGAAGTGAAAAAATTCTGGAAAGGAATTTATGAACATCCAAAAGAACACAAGGAGGCGGAATGAATCCTAGACTTGGAAAAGAAAAAGTGACATCTCGAGGAAATGCCCCGAGTGATAAATAATAGACTTTGAAAAATTTTTTTAGAAAGCAATTAGTAAAAATGGCAAACTTCAAACGCCCTGGCCCAGATGAGATTTTAAACTTCTTGCAAAAGCAACTCGATACTCTCCACAATCATGACACCCAAGCATTTATTATCAAACTTTTCCAAGGAGAAAAGACAATGGAAGAGTGGCATGCAAAAGGTAACACCTTCCTCATCTCAAAGTCTGAAGAAACCTAATTTCTTCACAAATATAGGCAAATTGCATGTCCACCAATAACATATAAACTTTTAACAGGAATCGTCACATAAATGATATACCACCACCTATTATGATAAGAGACAGAGCATAGGGGATGTAAAAGAGAATGCTATAGAACAATACATCACCTACAACTAAACAAGGCCATACTCAAAAACTGCAAGGTGTGAAGCACCAAATTGTCCACAGCTTGGATAGATTATTGGAAAAAAAAAAATTTGTCCCACATTCGTGGATGGCAAAATGCATGCAAGTGTACAAAATCAATCTCAAATAATCAAACTGTTTGAGAAAGCAATGGAGCTCTGGAACACCACAATGATATTGCAGCACTTAGAGGGAAAGATCGAAATACCAGGAGTGAAGAAACAGCGTAGGGTTTTCCAGAGTGACAGCCTTTACCCCCTCCTCTTTTGTTTGATTCTGTACCCAATGAGCAATCTCATCAATGAGCAAGGACATGGATATACCCGAACATCTAAAGGTATAATTTTCACTAGTATCAGGAAAGGTGACACATCTACTACTCATGTGTCTGGATGACTTAAAACTCTTTGCGCCAAACAACGAAAAATTGGAAGAACAATTAGAACTTGGAGAACAGTAGTTTGATGACATTCAAATAAAATTTGGTCTTGATAAATGCGCCAAGTGCATATTTCGAAAAGGTAAACCAACAAAATTGGATTCCTTCAATATTGACCAATGTTGAACTTCAACATTGAACAACAATACAGGAGTTAGAAGATGAATCATAACTGCAATCGTTTTGAACTGAGTAAATTCCTGCTGTGGGACACTTTGTGAAACCTGACAACTCAAAGTAATAATCACTGATGCGCTTGATTTCTGCTACACCAAAATGGGATCAGCATTTGTGGGATATAACACGTGGTGAAAGATGGTTGAAAATGTTTTGAATACATCTTTATTTTTGTTTGTTTTTCACTTTTTGATAATGGTGTCCATAAATATTTTACAGCAATTTTCTGCCTCATTTTCCTTTTTCTGAGAGTCTTTGATAAAGTGTCCATCCATCACAAATGTTGGAAGTTCTACAATCCTTGGTAATGTTTGTTCCAACGTGGAAACGTCAGGTTCAAGCAAGTGGAGGAACCCCCTTTAAGGTAGATACATCCTTCAATCTGTTTGTTTGTTCTTCCACAAACCAGATTATCTCTGAAAGGTTTTCGACATTGTACAATAAGTGAGATGAGAGTTTGGTTTTTTCCATTTCTAATTCTTTATGTCGCTGAACACAGTGTGGCTGGGGTTATCTCAAAAGGGGATTCTGATAGAAGTTAGGAGAAGGCAGGATGAGCAAGACCAGATATACGGTTGTGTAAATAGAGAGCCCAACATCTTCCCACTGGTGGGAGAGACAATTCTTGGGAATATGTCTCCTGGCTTGAGGTTACAATGCTCTTAAGGCCTCAATTTTGACTGCAATTCAATTGCAGTTCGAGACCAGCACCAGACATTGTGGGATTCTAATATTGTGCACAGCATGGATCCTACATGGGAACCACAATAGCATAGATCCAACGATGAAACGAGAACTGGACTGGAGCGAACAGTGCATACCTCGTCCACAATCACCTCGGGTGGACCAATGTTGTGCCTACGGTCTCCGGGAGAACCTTCTGGACCAGCCACTTTTCCTCCATTCACGCTGCTCAAGTGCTCATGGACCAATTGGATAGTTTGATTCCTATAGAGTTCATCCTCACCAAAGAGATCTTAGTTCAGAGCACACAGTACTGTACTGTGTAATACAACAACACACCATTCAATAGTTGAACAACAGCATGCGAGGGAAAACCGTGCACTCACACAATCTTTGATAGGAGTTAATTTAACAATTCCACTCTGTATATTCACCACAGATTGAATGCTCTTGTTAAAAAAACACTTGGGAGTTATGTTTTTAAAACGAAAACCGGACAGGAATTCCTGATCAAACCCCAAATGAGAAACTTCAGCTCATCTTGGAAACTTTTTTTACATCAAACTGGGACAACGAGAGCTTAATGATTATCTTTATCAAGATCCAATCATTATTTAACAAGTACAAAAAGACGTAAAATGTCATTGCCCCCGTTGTTTTAGAGGTTTTGCTGTATGTAGTTAAAGGGAGAGGCCATATTTACCAGTCGGCCATCTTTGATCAGATTGAAAAATAAAGTGAGAGGCACGTGTAAGCCATCATGTACTGCGCTTGTGCCAAGTTTGAACAAAATCGGACCATGCATGTCAGAAATGGTTGGGGACACATTTAAGTAACAAAATGGCCACCAGTCGACCATCTTGGATATGTTATCGAAAAAAAATGAGGTGCATTTTGTGTAAGCCATAATTATTTCTCTTTGTGCCAACTTCAAACAAACTAATAGAATGTCCTGTCCCTAAGAAAGGATGAACACCTGTCTGTTATCATCTGAGCTCCAGTGTTTCAACATCAGCATTGCAACAATCTCTGAGGTTTGGAGACCGGATAGTGCTAAGATCATGGCGGCTGGTTACACCTACTACTGGTCTGGTCACTGATGGTTACCACACCCAAGGAGTTCCTGTAGCTGTGTCCAATAAGCTGACTCCCATGACAATTGAGTAACACCGGTCAACGGGCATATCATGAGACTGAGGATTCCTCACTTCTTGGGTGTCATTTCCCTGGTCTCTGCACATGCTCCGACTGAGGCGAGTAATCTCACCGTGAAGGATGCATTCTATGCCGTGCCCCAGATGAGATACCCTTCTTGTCTTCAGGGATTTCAATGCATCGACTGGAACTGATAGGGATGGTGATGAGACATGCGTTTGTCCCTATGGGTCTGGAACTGTGAACCAGAATAGTACTAAGTTCCTTGACTTTGCAAGAATTTGTGGACTTCGGGTGGCTGATTAATGGTTTCAGCACCTACAGGCTCATCGCTGGACTTGGTATTCCAATGCTGGTGGTGTGGCAATGGAGATTGACCATGTGCTCGTTGATGATCGCTGGAGGCTGATCCAGAACTGCAGGGTCTACCGGAGTGTTCAGTTCTTCAACACTGACCACAGGCTTCTTGTAGCAACTCTGAAGTTGCAGCTCAAATCCAGGAGAATGGTACCATCCCAGCCTCGGCTGGATGTTGACAAGCTCCGGGATAAGAGGGTAGCTGAGGAGTTTGCGAACAGGCTGAGTGGGGATTTGGTGGGTCTGGGTGTTTTTGGGAATCCTGAGTTGTGGAGTGCCTTGAAGACTACCGTCCTTGATGTTGCCTGTGGATGTCTTGGAACCCACCAACAGGCGAAGAAGAACTTTGTCTCCCAAGGGACACTGGATTCCATTGACCAGAGTCGCAGGGCCAGGCTTATTGGCAGAGCTGAGCTCTTCAGGGAGTTGAGGCATAAAACTATACGTGCGCTGAGGGCAGAGAAGGAGGCCTTATGGGTGAAGAATCTGGAAAGGGGTAGAGCATCACCTGTGGTCATGTGATTCTCGTCCATCTTTCAGAAGAATTTGTACATTGCGTTCCTGCTAACCCATCCCTCGGTGTACTGCAGTAGAGTGTAGGGTGGTGGGCTTTTGACATCGGAGTCCAAAATGAAGGCCTCCTGGGCCAGTTACTTACTTTGAGTGTCTGAACTAGGCTGACCCACCAGCTATTGATTTGGATGTCAGGGGTATTACTATTCCTTTTGCCGACCCTCCAATCAACTGTGAACCCCCTTTGTTTGTGGAAACATGGGCTGCGGTGAACCGGTTGATAGGGGGTAAAGCTCCTATGATCTGTGCCATCCAAGCTGAACTTCTCAAGGCTGCTGGAAATGCTGCACTCACGTCGTTGCATACAGTTCTGTTCTCTGTCTGGAACACAGGCATCATCGCAACTGACTGTAAGAGGGGCCTTCTTGTCCCTCTCTGGGAAGAGAAGGGTGATCGCCAAGACTGCAACAGCTACCGAGGGGTGGTGATGCTCTCAGTGCCGGGCAAGGTCTTTGCCCGGCCAATTCTTCATCGGGTTCACCATGATCTGCTTGAGCACGAGCGTCCGGTCTTTACACCAAAGAGGTCAACAATTGACCGTATCCTTGCTCCTTGTTCTCCCTGAATACAGACAAGAGTTTCACCAGGGGCTGCGAGCAGCCTGTGTTTATCTCCGCAAAGCATTTGATTCAGTGAATCGGGATGCCCTCTGGAGGATTCTCAGTCTTCGTGGGGTGCCACCAAAACGAATCAATCTGATTTCTGAACTATAGTCTGGTACTGAGAGTGCTGTGAAATATGGTGGTTCCATCTCTGATGTATTTCGAGTTGTTACTGGAGTTCGTCAGGAGTGTGTCCTGGTCCCCACACTTTTCAGTGCTTGTATCGACTGGATTCTGGGGAGGATGTCACAGAGATCAAGCTGCGGTGCATGGTTTGGGAATGTCAAAATCTCTGAGCTTGATTTTGCAAATGATAAAGTCTTTGTGGAGACACTGGATATCCTTAGAGGGGCCCTCCGGGCACTGAATGAGGAGTTGGAGATGCTGGGATTATGGGTTTCCTGGGTCAAAACTAAGATCCATGCTTTCTATAACATCTTGGATGCTGCTATCTTGTCTGCACCTGTTTATGGTGAGGACATTGAGGTCATGGAGAGATTCCTGGTGATATTCATGGCAGTGATATTCATGTCTCCACAGGTTGTGAGCCAGATGTCAACAGACATTTGGGAACGGCCTGGGGTGTCATGGATTCCCTGCATTGTGGGGTGTGGCACTGTCGGTGCCTAAGCAGGAAGACGAAAGTCTGAGTCTTTAAGTCCTTGGTGCTTTCAGTCTTGCTCTGCAGATGTGAGACTTGTACTCTGACCAGGGATCTGAGACGGAGACTTAACTCCTTCATTACCAGGTCTCTTGAGAGAATCCTTGAGAGAATAATTAAAGAGAGAATCCAGGCTGGTCAGACTTTGTGTCCAACGAGCGGTTGCTTTTACCTGTTTTGTCTGTGAGCGTCAGCTGCGGCTGCATGGACATGTGGTTCATTTTCATGACGCTGATCCTGCCAACCAGAATCTCTCAGCGAGAGACCCACGCGAGTGGAGGAAGCCAGCAGGCTGACGACGTGCTTCGTGGCGGCAGCAGCTTGATCGGCATCTCAAGGAGCTGGGGGTGGACCAGGAATTTGCCTGGTGGATGACCAGACAGAGACCCCTGGAGTACCGGCGGAATGCAGACGCAGCGACGCATTGTTCCGGCACATGCTCCCATACTTACCCTGACCTGAATGAAGCCAAATAGCAACTTGTAGGTGGGCGCAAGCTACATTCTCATTGAATGCTTCACTTGTGGGTCACAGTGAACAAAGCGTTGGTACACTAGCATTGCTTCTGCCAACTTTGAATGACCATGCTTGCTGTTGGGCCTCTGTGAATGATGTGCAGTTGACTTGACCATAACAGGATAACATGAATTTACTAGCTTGAGCTATAACATCTGAGAAAGGTGCATCTCCATCAATCATACCCAAGAAATGAAGTTTGTATTTTCCAGTCCACATAATTTTGAATCCAACACCTTTACCAAGGCCAAATGAGGAAGCAACTGTGTCACACCCGGTAAGAGCATGAGCAGCAAGCAGATCTGGGAGGATCACCTGGTGTTTCTCGACTGCAGCATTGATGTCCAAAACAGCTCGAGCTTGTATTGGTGAAACTCTGAGAACATTGCAGGAGACATGACCTTGGTGGCAGTAATGCAACAGAAGGATGAATATTTCCATGCCATCGGCAGAGAAGTTTGCTCCTATATACCACGAACCTGCAGTGATACAAAGCACATGGGCTCCAGATCACTGCCTGCAACCGCACCACCCCCACAGTAGGGATGATAGTCCTAAAGCTTTAGCCCTCCTGGGTGCCCCCGAGCCAGCTTTTGTGCAACAATTGTGGCAACTTTGTATTTCGCCCCGACAACAGTGGATATGAAAACCTTGAGGGGAACTGGAAGCTGCGGTTGGGAACAAATGGCAGTAAATGGTCGCAACATGCACGCTACGAGAGAAAAATCAGGATTGGTGGCTTCCAGAGGGGGGTCCAGATGAAACGGTGTACGACCAGAAGAGGTGTACTGTATTCACCAGGATCAACTTCCATATTCACCAGGATCTTATCAATTGTTACCTCAACCACAAATGGAGCATCGGATCTCTTGGTTCCTTACCTGTGTTTTGGCTGCAACCTGTGTCCAATGTACTTCCAATTTGTGATCTATTGTCCACTGCATCAGGGCGCACGCCAATGTGACAACCAGAAGACAGGTTCTTCGACTTGGATTGAGGACAACGGCATTTTCAAATGTCCTCACTCACTACAGGTATAGTTACTGTATCAACACAAGGAAGCTTGATGATTACCACCGCAATGCCAACGAGTTACACCAGACTTCTGGGGCACATCCAGAAGCATCAGCAGGTGGAGGTGAATTTGGTGGCTTGTGACGACACTTCTACTTCATTGTAAACCAAAGGGTCACCTTGTTCAAAGATGGTTCATGGTGAATAACCTTTGATTTGATAGAGATGACACGTCCGCTCTCGGTTGTCTCCATTCACTCAGGAGCTGTTTCTATCACTTTATACAGATCGGGGTTCGAGTCAAGATGAAGTTTGTGGATAACTGAGTCATCATCGATCCCAGGGATGAAAAAAGTCACGGAAAAGGTCTTCGAAGAGTTTGTCTCCAAACTCACCATGTTGGGCGAGTCGTGTGAACCACCACGAACTCGGATGTTCACTGACATCCTGACCATCCTGACCATCCTGACCAGCCTGACCATCCTGACCATCCTGACCATCCTGACATCCTGACCACCTGACCATCTGACCATCCTGACCAGCCTGACCATCCTGACCACCTGACCAGCCTGACCACCTGACCAGCCTGACCATCCTGACCATCCTGACCATCCTGACCAGCCTGACCATCCTGACCACCTGACCAGCCTGACCATGCCTGACCTGACAGCCTGACCATCCTGACCAGCCTGACCATCCTGACCAGCTGACCAGCCTGACCAGCCTGACCATCCTGACCAGCCTGACCATCCTGACCATCCTGACCATCCTGACCATCCTGACCATCCTGACCATGGTGGGAATAATATTGATATTCACCATCCTCCAACATTATTTACTTTATTTTAAAGTCCACAAATCAAAAACAATAAATAATTTATTTTTAATCTGATAATTTGATTTTTAAGTAATAAACAAAGACCTGAACGTGGTTTTTAATTATAATGATATTTTGAGATATAACAGTTAAAAACCCAAACCCGTAACGGATAAATGGGCGCGAATTCGCTTTAAACTGGTCACAAAGTGAATTTGATGAAGAATTTTCTGATCAAGAATCCCCAAATTACGAGGATAGTTAAAATCATGATGTAGAAGGTGACGTCAGACCGTGGCTGATGAACGTGATGACGTGGACGTCGTGAGGGGCGGGCCATCCAGCGTTTCTTGGGGGCGGAGTCAATCGAGTGTAAAAGGAAACAAATACAATAAAATTTTCCTTTCGAAGATTTAATGAAGAAAAGAACAAGGATCACGTGATCAGTGAAGCCATATCTACTAATTAAACCAAACATGATAATCTGATTCTGTGGAACTTTACAGAATTTGTTCCCTTCACTCGGTGTTAAAATGATCACGATGACCTTTGACCTCTGTCTCGGTGGAGTCCACATTGTCACAACGTGTAATAAAAGATCGTAAATGATATTTTAATCCAGTGGAATATTTCTCAGAAATGTGGAGTTTCAGTTCATGAGATGAAGAAGAAGATGAAGAAGAAGAGAACTTTATTTAACAAAACGACACTTTTCCCCTCTTTGTTCATGATGTTCGAGTAATAAGTTTAACAAACTCGGGTGAGTTACTTTCACAAAATAATGAGTTATTTCACAAAATAATGAGTTTACTGAGATATTAAAAAAGTATGACGTGTGTGGGGGCGTGCCACGGTTCATTGTGACGTCACGGACAATAGACCAACGGAAAGCAGATCGTTGAACCAGCAGCTCGTCAGTTCGAGGGTGAGAGATCATCAGAGATGTTGTTCTTCATCTCGATCTTACTAGTCCTTGGTAATGGAGCATCCCGACCACCCAGGAGGTAAGTGGAGATTGTAAATGATGATGTATCAGGAAAGGAGACAATGAATATAATAAGAGTTGTTTTGTTGGGAGATTGTGAAATACCTTTTTGTGGTGGGATGGGAGAGTGAACAGGTGGTGTATTCCAGGTGAAACTTCTCTTGTTTTGATTGACGACAAAGGTGTGATGGTGAATGTAACAAGTGTGATTGAAATGTAACGTTTTACCAAAACAACTTCTGTTCTGAATTACATCAGATGTGGTGTGTGGTGTGGTGGTGTGTGTGGTCAGTGATGTGTGTGGTGTGTTTGCAGGTGAGGATCGACGGAACGCTGATGGTGGTGGTGTTTGGTTATTTGAGTGATGGTTGTTGTAAGAGTGGTGCTGATAGTGATTGTGGTTGTGGTGATTGGAGTGGTTATGTGGTGGTGTGTGATTGAGTGATGGTGTTGTAAGAGTGTGCTGATAGTGATTTGTTGTGGTGATTGGAGTGGTTGTGTGGTGGTGGTAAAGATATTTAAATTGTATTTCCTGCCTTATTGATAAATCCAGTAATTTCCCTTAATTGTTAAATTGAACTTGATTGCCCTTTCCTGACTTAGAGATAACCTGGAAAGAGTTTAATAATTAAAGAGACAATAAATGATGTAAAATAGTGGGCGTGGTCAAAGTTGACATCGGTTGTCGTGGTGACAATGAACAATGGAATTCCAACGAGAACAACGGAAAAGGTGACATAAGTAGGGGGGCGTGGTCACTGATCATTGTGAGTCAAACAATGAAAATCAGAGCTTGAATCACCAGTTGGTGGGTTGGCGTGCACCAGAGATGTGATTCTCGTTACGGCTTGCTGTCCTCGTAGTAGAATATCTCGACCCCCCAGGAGGTAAGTGGAGGTTGTAAGAGTAACTAGCTCAAGAAAAGTTCAGATAAAAGGACACAAGTTGGGACTTGTTCAGGTGGTTAAACGGGAATGTATTTTCATGTTCTTCCAGGGTCGGTGTGAGGGCCATTTTGTTTTCACTGATCTGAGTTTGATTCACAATGTAATCCAATTCCACTATCATCCGTCGGGGTAGTGCTTCATCATGGAACGTCAGCTTTTCATCCATCCTTTCAGAGAACAAATCAAGCTGCTGTCCATTTTTATTATTATTGGTATTTATCGATGCCAAAGTGACCACAAAACAACGGGGGGCCATCACAGGTGAGTGGACCCTGAACATTGTTCAAGACAATCGATACACAATATTAAGTGACAGTGTGAATATTGTAGAATGCTTGCCAAGTGGCTTAAGCACTCCATCGAAACGGATGATGAGGAACACCTAGCTTGGTCACCGAACCGTCATGTTAAACATACACCTCCCAGAGACACCCGAACTATCAAATATGTCTGAATTGGACAAATGAACAAGTTCTTAGCATCAGAACTGCTGCTAAGTTTAATTTTAGAGTTTAAATTTTGAATTTCAGCTGAGTTTAACAGATACTCGAGGTTATGGCATGTGCGGAAATTAAATAAAGCCATGAACACTGGCGTCTCCGGGCATTTTTAAGCACAAGCCAAACCCACGCTCTGCGCGAAGTTTCGACAGTGAGGGTTCGTTAGGACGTCAATATATCCAGTGTTCACAATGTGATTTATCGAATTTCTTTAAATACAATGTTTCTTGTTACATTTTTTTTTTGTGTCAAATTCACCTTCTGAGGTAGTCAGCATGTGCAGAAGAGGGTTTTACATTGCAGACACCAATTTCTAGGAGTGGCATTACGCCTCTCAGCGGAGACGGTCTGCCGACGACAAATGTAATGATGTCAGCGAATGACCGATGATGTCATGACGTCATTACGCCTCTCAGCAGTGATGTCACACGTCACCATGCAAACAAATGTAAAAATTAGAAAATCGCCAAAAATTCCCAAACCTGTCTGTCTGGCGCGATCTCACATAGCCCATGCTGTTCCTTAGACCACAGAGCACCCGCATGCCGAAAGTGGCGACAATCCGTTCGGCAGTTTCAAAGGAGATACGTTCACAAAATATGGCTTAGCGTATAAATATAATGATTACAATGTACCCAGCGATTCGTAGCTGTGATGAACAGGCATTTGATAATATGAATGACGAAAGTGAAAAAACAAACTTTGTTGTTCACAATTTGTTGGGCCTGTTCCAAGTCAGGGTATGGTTAAGCAGGCCAAAATAACATGGCGGCTTCAAACCACAGTGGGGCAACCCAGGATGATCCTGAAGACCCCCGAGAGCGAGGTGGCCGAGGATTCGCCTGATAAAGGATATAATTAAATAAGTCCGTTAATTATCTTCAAAGGGGTGTTTTAATTAACCCCAACACTCAATTTTCAGTCGTGCACTTCATTGCAGTTTTCTTGGTATACGTACAAATATTCAGGCTGCTTGGCTTTATGTTTTTGGAGTAATGGAGGACACACACTGACACACACTGACACACACACTGACACACACACACACAGACACACACTGACACAAACACTGACACACCACACACGCACTGACACAACATACAACACACACACACACACACACACTGTCACACAAAATGCACACACAACACCACATGCACACATACATATGCACACACACGCACTGAGACACACACACTGACACACACACTGACACACACACACACACACACACATCTATTACTATAGATCACAAACTGTTTTGATGAATGTTTTTTTAATGTAATAAACACTTCTCCCGTCCTGCCCTTGTCGCACAAGATTTTCCAGAATGATCCTGGGGATCAGGGAATGATGGACAGTGTTCTTGACATTGTCGTCGTATCGATTGTGTTGCTATTGTTCGCCGGTGTCATTTCACGTGAACCATCACGTTGGTTCAGAAAGACATCTCACAAAAAGAAGTGCTGCATTCACTGGTAAGGAACACGAGTGACTTTCATCACTATTATAATGTGTTCATCTAAAGGGACAAGATAGCTCAGAGATTATAAACAAGTTCACATTGAATTCTTACAAAGAATCAAGTCTGATAAACGAATGTCTGGTCCAGTGACAGCAGGGGGAACCAGATCATGGGAACCGTTAAACACTCACCATAAGGTTTGAACATTTCAAAGGAGAACAGATTGGGTTTTCTTTCTCTTCCATGATTTTAAGTCTTCACAAAGGCATCTCCTTGTTTTTGTTCCTCGGTGTAAGTGTTTGCCCCAATTATAAGTACCAAGACCAAGTTTATGATTAATAGTAAAGAAAACAACGAAAGTGTCAAGTGGTCGGTCACGTGATCGATATGACAAAGATGTTTGGGGGCAAACTCGATTCAGTGCTCTGTTCGTGAAAGGCAGTGCCACAGTAACTGTAGTAGTGTGAAGGGTAGATTGAATCTGGTTGGTTTAAATACAAGGAATGTTTAAAAGGGATGACACAGGTTGATCACAGTGTAATACAGGAAGATGTGGGATTGGGAGTGGAAATGAAACAATTAAACATTTGATATTTAGGAGACAAGTTGGACGTCAACGGAAGAACAGCAATGGCTGGAAGGATGAGGATAAAATTATCTTGGAATAAATGGAGAGAGTTAAGAGGTATCCCCAAACAAGGCTGTGCCAAGGGCAGGAAAGATGTAATTGAGGGAGATGGGAAACATGGCAGGAACGGTGTGAACAAGGAGATGAAAAAGATTGGGTTTGAAAAAAAGATGTGAATGGAGATGTTCCAATCATGGACAAACCTCGTAAAATAGGGGAAGAGGAGGTTAAAGGAATCTGATGATGATGATGATAAATATTTACTTGTTTTTATGTTATGTTTTGGGTTCATCGTTCCACACCCATCCTTTGAACCTTGTTTAAGTTACAGTGCACCTCGGTATCACGTGTTCCTATGGTATTGCTCTACTCTCATGTATCATAGTGTGGTTGATGTTTTTATAAAACCATGCATTCAATACTTCACATGTTATGAAGAACTTCATTTTAGCTTGAACTGAGTATGTTTGTTTTTATCTTACAGTTTACAATGTGGTTGGAAAAAAGAAACCAAAGGAAGAATTAAATCCACAACTTCCACTTGGTTAAGGACTCTCAGGAATCAGGAAAACGAACACGTTGAGATGGAGGAAGTTCAGCAGATTCAAGTAGAAATGGATATGACAGGAACCAAGACTTGGTTACAAAGAACATGAGAAGATCTAAAAGATCGAGAGAAGGTTTTACTCACAGAGAAAGAAAAACCGAAGGAAGGAAAAGAACAGTTGCTGAAAACGAAGGAAATCCTGAAACGAAGAGAGAAATTAGTGAAGGAAAGACAACAGAAAGTTGAAGGAAAGGACAAGGAACTCATTTGAAAAAAGATTTATGGAAAAGAAGGAAGAAGAAAGAAGAAACGACAGGAAGAAACTGCAGAAAGATTAACATAGTGAAGCATTGTGATAAAAGAACAGGAGAGAAAGGAAAAGACCTGTTTTAGGGATAAGGAATTAGCAAGGAAGCAAACGAGCGAAACCAAGCACATTTTAGGTAGAAAATTCCAGGTGTTTGTCGGGGGAAATCCTACAAACACTCCAGGTGAGAAACAAAGCTTTTTGTACGGAAAACGGTCGCTTACAGGAAATGAAAAGAAGAAGCAAGTAAGAAAGTAAAGGAGTGGAAAAGTGAGGAAGTTGAGATCAGTCCCATGAAAAAGAAGAACACACGGGTCATTGATCAGTGTGCTCAAAACAAATATCCATTTAAGGATTTGGACGAACCAAACTGTGCAAAATGCTTGTTTGGAAATTGAATCCGAAGAAACAGGAAGAAGAGGGACAGCTGCTGAAAAAAAAGGAAAAGCCTCTTTCAAAAAAAACAACAGAAGCAGCAGAGGCACGCAGTGTACAAGAGTGTGGAAATTGAAGTGAACCGGCCCGCCTCGAAATCGGTTCAGGAAACTTCACAACCGTGAAGGACGGGGTTCCATGAAACAGAACGTTGTTGATTGGCTGCCACCCAAATTGGAGCCTCAACATCATGACGAACTGCAGCAGCAGAAACAGTACAAGGTTGTCCTCCAACAGCAACTGAATCCTCACCGTGATGACTCACTGCAACACCAACAACACAACCAACACATTGTTGAGGGGCTGAAGGAAAAGCAGAAGCCTCATTATGAGCACAGGCAGCTGCAACAGCCAAAGCAGCACGATGTTCAGGGATCACAACATACACAGGAACTTCAACAGGTGAGCACTGTTCAATACTTTGGGGCATTTGGGGTAAACCGAAGGCTTACATTCACCAACTAGACTGCGTGTTCCCCATTCAGCACATACAAATCAGATGGCTCCACTACTACACTTATAAAAGGAAATTCTGATTGTTTCGTCTGAGCCTGTCGGATTGGTACAACCTTCCATGCAGTGCAATTTCCCTATCTGTCGCTTTCCGTGGAACAAGTCATGCGAGAAGGCTGATAAATATAATTAATAGTATTTTGAATCTTGTCATATTTTTTTATTATTGGCATTTTTCCAAAGCCGCCTGCAGAAAGAGGGGCTCATTCCCTCCTGCCACTTCTGCTTCACATGAAACCAATCGAACCAGTTATGAGGAACGTAACGTTGTTATTTATTCTTAAGCTTACATTACAGGAATTATTCCCAACTATTGTCCTGAACTTCAATGTCTCGTATAACGCAGACTTCTCAATTGTAGTCCTATTTCTGGTCCTTGTGATACTCACATATTGACCGTGTTGATAAAGGAATGGAATGTTTTGCTGAACATCGTCGAAGGTGCCAGAACAATGACCAAATATAGGCATTTACTCCTGCCCTAATTGGGTACCGCGCGTTGGACAAGTTACTGATGCTTGAAGTGTACGATATTTAAATCCGTTAGTGAAAGTGTCAGTGGTGTCACACCTGGATCGATATCGATTAAAGATGGAATTGTGAAGTGAGAAAACTTTAATGCAGCAATATGAACCAGTGGGCAGTTTTGTGTGATGAAGAAATGCTTTCTTCTTCTTCTTTCCGGCTTTGATCCCGTTAAGGGGTCGCCACAGCGGATCATTCATCAGTGATCCCGGATGGGCGTGGATTAATGAGACACAGGTTTTACGCCGGGAGTACCCTTCCATGAACGCAACCCTGTGTCACGCCTCTTGACACAGGGTATATGGTACACCTATTCTATACCGGGGCATAACACCGGCCCAGTACACTGGGTACTCACTTCGCCGCGGAATGCAACTCATGACGTAGGAGGAGTGAAGGCTGAGTCAACCTCGACGCCGGCTGGGTGTTAACGCTGGTGCATCGCAAGGCTAGGTAGAAGTATTATAACTTAAGCTACGCGGCTATCGTGCCCGTTACATGATAGCCGACTATAGCTAGCTTCACGGAAGGATAGACAGGGCTGAGATCAATCCCTCCTGGGTGTGTATTATTCACAGCGGCCAACGGGGCTTGAAACATCAGGACCTATTTTGTATCCCAAAGCGCTATCATCTAACCACTACGAAGCCAACATACCAGGCTTTGTGATCGAAGAAAATGAAAGTTGTGAAATTTGAAGGCAAAAGAAAAGAAAAATTGGAACCGAGATGAAGAAAGCTATTGAGAGAATCCAAGTCCAGTATTTCGCAGGATTGTGTTGGAAAGATATGATAATGATGGAGATTGTGATGACAATGCCAATTGAGTGGTTTTACTCCTTTTGTTGATGTGTGCAGAGGAAGAAGTTTGTAGTAATTGGCCGCCGGATACGAGGATACGATGTTTGGCAGTGGATCGATCATCACTCCATCGTATAAGCTCTCCAAGAATTAAAAACGAACATCAGGCTGTTACAGATGGCCGATCCAAGATTATCAAATAAACACCTGTCTCCAGAACTACAGTACTTTAAACCTTCCGTAGAACCTTATTTAATCACTGCACCCTTTTTGTGTCCATTTGTCAATCTGTTGCTTCCTTGTTAAAATATCATGACGGAATTTAAATAATTCCGGAGTGAATAGAATTTAATAATTTGAAATGAGTCCATCAAGCAGTGACCTCATCTCTGCTACCTGTGCTGATTTAACACTCCAAATCGATATGTTGGAATCGAACATCGACCGAATGATGAGAATAAGTTGTTTGAGACCTTTAGAAACAACCAAGACCCAGCATAATGAGTTTGCCTTGATGACCCAACAGACCGAGTTCTACTACCTGATAAACCAACATACCAGGTTTCTTCCTTGGAGACTCCACAAAATTCGGGAAAATCAGGAAAGAAGTTCTGGCCGAGAATGGCTCACGAATTCTGTGAGACCTACCTACTGGAGAAACTCGGGAAATTCGGAAAATCAGGGAAAAGAGTTCTTCCTTGGAGACTTGGAGAAGGTGGGTTTTATTTTTTGGAGAAGCTTGGAAAGTGGGTTTCACCAAAGAAGACTCTCTGGGTTCTTAAACGTTATTCGATGTCTTTCTTTGTTGGATGGTGCTTGATGAAAAAGGTAAGAAGTTGATAAAAATTAATTAAATGGTATATTAATTAATTCGATGTTGGAAAAGTAATGTATTATTTAATTATTTTTCAGCAAACATCAAGAAAGTGCTGGGAAGACCTGTGGATTCTTGAGACGTGTCGATGATAATCTCCGTCCCCATTTCGTCCCAAGAACTGAAACTTCATTATCCAGAATAGAATTGGAAGAAATGGAAAGGAAAACAAAAAAAAACTTTGTTGAGCCTGAAACATTTCATTCACCTTGTGTTGTTGTTATTGAACTGTTAAAAAACAAAAAAAATTGTTGAGCTGTTTTAAAAAAATAATAAATTGTGCAAAAATTATATTATGATCTTGTGATTAATGTGGGCTTTGGGTTTGGTGTTTTCTGTTGGGTTGAATGTGAGGGTTCGGGACGGGCTTCATTTTTCAATATGAATTGTCGATTTGTCTTTCGTATTACTGTGATAAAATTATCTCTAAATCTCTCTCCTTTTCAAATCATAATCTATAATTCCAAGGAAGGTGGTCTGAAGTAGTTGTGGAAATGGCTCCGAGGGATATAAATAATTACTCGTCCACGCATAAAACTGGCCGTCCCATCATGTA
>CM068968.1:74425178-74437263 GCA_035128595.1 Eptatretus atami | reverse complement strand
CCCAAAAAAAATCCGAGTAAAAGTGGGGCCCCCCCGAGAAGGGTATTTTTGTTTTTTGTTTGTTTAAAGTTAGATTGTTGGGGGGTTTGGGGGAAAGAATCGGAGTAGTGTTGTACATCACTGACCTGCAGTAAGAACTGGCAACTTTCTGACATTATGTATAAACACTGCAGGTATGCCAATTTATTGCAACTGTTGTGACAATGATTTAAACCCAGTAGGTGAGAAGCATGTGATTTGTGAGTAATAACTGTAAGAAAGGAATATGTAAACACATCATAGAGTCATCAGAAAAATTAAACTGGTATCAATATTGTCGTACAATATGTTGTGTTTTATAGACCAACCTATGGCCTGCAAATTAGTATGGCAATCTGAAATGAAGGAACTGGTATCAATATTGTCAGTAAAACAAAATAGGAAAAAAAGTCTTATTTTTCAACATATGTTGTGTTATATAGCCTGACCCATGGCTTGCAAATTAGTATGGTAATCTGAAATGAAGGACAACATGACCACCACCTCTGAAGGATGCAAAATATTATTAATACAATGCTGAAAATGGAAAGTGACATCCAGAGAGCAGATCATGTTACAGTGGCAGCATTATTAATGAATAAGTCGAACTACCATGCAGTATCATTTTTTTATATTTGTAAATTATGATGGCATCACAATTATAACAGTGCATGTGCAATGGTATTTATAAAACATTATGCAATAATACATTACCTACTTGCCTTGCCATGAGAAATGCATCTAAAAAAAAAGTAATATGTAGTGTTTTGACTCACAAATATTGAGTCTCTGAAAAAGGTGCACAACAAAATTTATTTCATTTGGACTTCATTGCATCCCTAGTACACATATAATAATGAATGGCAAGCGTCTAGTATAAACAGGCGAGCATTAGGTGGCTTTGACACCATCTTGGGTTGAAATTTTCAAAAAAATTAAAAATCATTTGTTAATTTCACTTCACTACACCAATAGTATACCCAAAGGAACTCCATGCCAAATATCAGCATCCTAGTACACATATTAAATGAATGGCAAGCTTCTAAATAACTTGCACCAAACTTTAACGTTGATGTGCTAAAAAAAAGTTAAGTTCAAAACAGGTCAAAAATTAAAAACATTTGAATTATTTTTTTAATTTCAACTTCACTCAAATAATATACCCCAAAGGAACCTCCATGCCAAATATCAGCATCCGATACACATATTAATGAATGGCAGCTTCTAAATAACTTGCACCAAAAACTTTAACGTTGATGTGCTACAAAAAAGTTAAGTTCAAAACAGGTCAAAAATTTAAACATTTGAAATTATTTTTTAATTTCAACTACACTACATCATAATATACCCAAAGGAACCCCATGCCAAATATCAGCATCCTAGTACACATATTAAATGAATGGCAAGCTTCTAAATAACTTGCACCAAAAACTTTAACATTTTCACGCTCACGGCCGGGGGTATCGCTATAGCTCTCTGTTCTTCGAACAGGCGAGCTAAAAATATTATTAGACTGTCTTTTAAAAACGATAAATGTATAAACAGGAGAGCATTGGGTGGCTTTACACAACTCTGGTTATCTCATGTTCTGCATTTTCTAAGTTCTCAGGTTCTGTGTTTCTGGATGATTTTGTATGACGTTCTGATATTTCCAATGATTTTTTTGAACAAATATGGGAAACTTTTCTCTGAAATGTACTAAACTTTTTCTGCACAAAACACAAAATGTACATTTATGGCTGGCTAAGATTTTTCACCGCATATATTTTAAAACACTTGTCACATTTGAATGATTGTTCAAACAGTTGTGAACAAATATGGGAAACTTTTCTCTGAATGTACTTAACTTTTTCTGGCACAAAACACAAATGTACATTTATGGCTGGCTAAAGTTTTTTCACCCGCATATATTTTAAAACACTTGTCACATTTGAATGATTGTTTCAAACAGTTGTGTTTGTTAAAGTTTTCTCTCTGGTGAATGAAGTGCTACATTTTTCGCAGTACAAACACGAATGTCTCTGAAAATTGACTCGAGATTGTACGTTTTTCCACACATGTTGCAAAAAAACTTTTTCCATTATATGAATGGGCTCCTTGATTTCCAAGAAGATATGAACAGGTTCTTTGCCCTGAAATAAAAAAATAACAAATTCACAAATACCATATAAACACACAGAGAAAATATTTTGCGCCAAAATACTGAAGTACCTTCTAATGAATTTACCAAAAAAACTTTCAGTAAATGACTTTTTTTGATAATTTATTGTAATTGAATTAAGATAAACAAATATTAATGAAGGTCATATACACATAGTGCCAGTTTTATTGGTTGAAGAAATCGGAGTAGTGTTGTACATCACTGACCTGCAGTAAGAAACTGGCAACTTTCTGACATTATGTATAAACACTGCAGGTATGCCAATTATATTGCAACTGTTGTGACCATGATTTAACCCAGTAGGTGAGAAGCATGTGATTTGTGAGTAATAACTGTAGAAAAGGAATATGTAAACACATCATAGAGTCATCAGAAAAATTAAACTGGTATCATATTGTCGTACAATAATGTTGTGTTTTATAGACCAACCTATGGCCTGCAATATAGTATGGAAATCTGAAATGAAGGAACTGGTATCAATATTGTCAGTAAAACAAAATAGGAAAAAAAGCCTTATTTTTCACATATGTTGTGTTATATAGCTGACCCATGGCTTGCAAATTAGTATGGTAATCTGAAATGAAGGACAACATGACACCACCATCTAGAAGGATGCAAAAATATTATTAATACAATGCTGAAAATGGAAAGTGACATCCAGAGAGCAGATCATGTTACAGTGGCAGCATTATTCATGAATAAGTCGAACTACCATGCAGTATCATTTTGTATTATTTGTAAATTATGATGGCATCACAATTATAACAGTGCATGTGCAACGGTATTTTTCAACATTATGCATAATACATTACCTACTTGCCTTGCCATGAGAAATGCATCTAAAAGAAAAAGTAATATGTAGTGTTTTGACTTCACAAATATTGAGTCTCTGAAAAAGGTGCACCAACAAAATTTATTTCATTTGGACTTCATTGCATCCCTAGTACACATATTAAATGATGGCAAGCATCTAGTATAAACAGGCGAGCATTGGGTGGCTTTGACACCATCTTAGGTTGAAATTTAAAAAAAATTAAAATCATTTGTTCATTTCAAACATCACTACACCAATAGTATACCCAAAGGAACTCCATGCCAAATATCAGCATCCTAGTACACATTTTAAATGAATGGCAAGCTTCTAAATAACTTGCACCAAAAACTTTAACATTGAGGTGCTACAAAAAAAGTTAAGTTCAAAACAGGTCAAAATTTAAAACATTTGAAATTATTTTTTAATTTCAACTTCACTACATCAAAATATACCCCAAAGGAACCTCCATGCCAAATATCAGCATCCTAGTACACATATTAAATGAATGGCAAGCTTCTAAATAACTTGCACCAAAAACTTTAACATTTTCATGCTCACGCTCAGCCGGGGTATGGTTATAGCTCTCTGTTCTTCGAACAGGCGAGCTAAAAATGAAAGCAGTCTATTCTCTGAAAAAATAAAAAGGTAATTGGAAAATTCAAAGGTGAGTTGGGTGGAGCAATTATGAGTAAATTTGTAGGTTCAGAGCTAAAGCATGATGCTTATAAAATATTATTCTTCAAGGAAGGTGCTTCTAAATGTGATTCAGATACATATAAATTTTGATCATTATTACAACTGTTTATTTTCAAGAAAAACAATAGAGAGAAATGAATACCATAAGAAGTTATAATCATCAACTGTACTCTGAGCAAGTGAATAAAAACGCTCTGGATGCGTATGATGATAAAAGATACATTTTTGAAAATGGAATTGACACGCTCCTTATGGATATAAGTGTTAAGATATTTAAAAGTTAAGATATACACAAGTCCTGAAAAAAAATTTTTAAATTGGGTTGTGGGGATTTTAACAGATTACCGACACCTTTTTTTACTGGTATATGAGTGATTGAACCAAGCAATAACCGGACCAAGGAGTGGAGAAAATTACAACCCTGGTATTTAAATGGAAAAACATATTGAACGTGAAAAATCTATAACTATAAATGTAGATCTGTCTGTCTGTATGTTATATAGACACTCCTACACTTCTGGATGGATTTGGACAAAAGTATCACAGAGTAAAGTTGTACCGGTAGGTTTAAGGGGCCTAGCGCTCCATCAGCCTTAACGTTTAAGCCCCAATAAAAAAATGATGGTTGCAGTTGGTTTGAATAGCGCCATCTTTGGTGAAGTTGAGCACGACAGCATGGATTGAATTTCTCCAGCCAACTGCCTGGCAGTTATCTTCTGTAGTAATTTCTCGCCGCCACACATGCTATCTTTCCCCGTCACTGGGGGCGGCTACTTTTGCTAGTATCAAATAACTTGTTGAAGAAATAATTAAAACAAAGGTAGATGAAACAAATAACTAATACATTCAATATAAATAATGAAAGGATGTAAAAAATATAACATCCTTGAATGGACAGAAAACTGATGGTTGCTAAGGCCTAAGTCACATTTGCTCGACGGCGGAGGATAACGGCGGCCGTACGCCCTCTGAATTGACAAAAACGTGCGGCGGCCGCAGAGTTTCTGCGGTGGCCTCAGGGTGGCCCTACGCCGTTTGGCTATATTTTACAGGCCGTAGGGTCGCCGTGGAATTATAATGCGGAGTTTATAACTTTTTCATTTCTACGTTCGCCGTAGCAATTCGACAGCCGAAACAAAGAAACTGGTAAAAAAAAAAGAACCCACTTGTTACCGTCCGTCTGGCAGCACGTTCGCCTTAGGGCCCCTCTGTGGTCCCCTGCGGTCGCCTTGCGGTCGCCTTGCGTCTGCCTTGAAAATTCTATGGCCGCGCAGGAACGCCCTAAGGTCACCGTCGACATCAAATCAAGACCGTACGGCACCCCCACGTTTTCGGTCTCACAAATTTATAAATAACGCCGTGCGGCTCCCGAAAAATAAAAACATGTGACTGCTACATTGTGTGACCGTGGAATACTGCGGCCGCCCTATAATTGCTAGTGGCCGTAGATTTTTGTAGACCCCACGGCCGCCGTGGCAAATGTGACTTAGGCCTAAATAATCAACGGAAAAATAATTCACCACAATCTTAAAATGATATGTGGCTCAGGAGAAGCGAGATCAGATCAGAACGTTGAGAATGGTTTATCATTTCATCTGCTGCCACAAAGATATTTACACAAGAACAAATCCCAAAATACTATTTATTAACATTCTCGATGGTGTGAAAGCCATAAGATATATACACTTTGATGCACTATAAAACACCAGATATTTACAGGCTCTCTTTTTGAGTTAAATGACCAGAGATCATTGGTATTTACAATTAATTAATTGATTAATTAATGTAAAACATAGCAAGATGTGCTCAGATGTTAAGATACCTCATCATCCTCCTCCTCTTTTGTGTGCAGCACAACACTGCAAGTAGCATCATTGGCTGAGGCGTGGCTGGCTGCGCAGTGCTCCTGTTACCAGTAAGCTGTTGCATTTGCCAATCTCAGAAGGATGACGGCTGAATCAACCTACCTGGTGTTCATTCAACAACCTGACAGGGGCTTGAACTAAGAACCCTCGGATCTTAAGCCAGCCACCTAACCGTTAAGACAACACCAGGTCTTGTTGAGCTACCAAGATGAAAAGATGTTAAAATGTCAACATATTGTTATGTTTGTGGGTAGATGGAGGAATTTCATAGTAAAGGTAGGATTGTATGTGTAGCGTGGTCGTGGACGAGGAGACATCTCAATGTAAATTAATTCGGGAAAACTGTTAGCTTAAGATGGTTTACGTGTCACCACGTAAACATCATTAGCCTGGTGCTAATGAACATCATTGCCTGGTGTGGCACAGTGGTTAGGGGCAGCGGCTTGGGACCAAAAGGTCCGAGTTCATGCCCCGTTGGGCCACTGAATTAATATATATATATATATATATATATGTGTATTTATATATATGGATATATAGAATATATATTATATATATAATATATATATATATATATGTGTATGTGTATATATATATATAGATATATAGAATATATATCCATAGAAATATATAGCCGGAGGAGTGGAGATTAAGTGTACTGGTTCGATTTTAAGACAAGGTGATGTGCAGAGCTGTGGAAATTACAGAGGGATAAAGTTGTAAGCCACACTATGAATAGGATATATAGAATATATATATATATATATACCAAGTCGTATAACACCAGGGGTTGACTCAGCCTGTCATCTCTTCCGAGGTCGGCAAAATGAGTACAATGTGTACTGGGCCCGGTGTATGCCCGGTTAGAATAGGTGTACCATATCCTGTGTGTCGTAAGAGGCGACCAGGGTTTGGCGTCAGGAAGGGCATCCGGCGTAAAAACCTATGCCAATAATTATGCAGACAACAAACGAATTTCATACACGGATCGGTCGAGGCCGGGTTACCAACGACGCGCCACCGGTAACGGTGGTCAGCAGGGTACCAGTGGAAATTGGTGCTACTGCTGGCGAAGGAGGAGAAGGAGCGGGGAAGGCAAGTCCGGAGGCAGTGGGAGAGGGGGAAGAGTAAAAGTGTGGAGGTGAGAGTTGGAACTCTGATATGTGGGACGATGACTGGCAAAGGGCGAGAGTTGGCTGATATGATGGAGAGAAGAAAGGTGGACAATACTGTGTGTACAGGGGAGCAAGGCTAGGAGCATTGGAGGTGGTTTCAAACTGTTCTACATGGTGTGGATGGGAGGAGAAATGGTGTCGGGGTATCCTGAAGGAAGATTATGTCAAGAGGGTATGGGGAGGTGAGGAGAGTGTCGGACCAGAGTGATGAGTGTGAAGTTGGAAAATTGAAGGGGTGATGGATGTCATCAGTGCATATGCCCCACATATGGGGTGTGAGATGGAGTATAAAGAAGATTTCTGGAGTGGGTTAATGAAGTGGTGGAGAGTGTATCCAAGGATGAAAGAGTGGTGATTGGAGCAGATTTCAATGGGCATGTTGGGGAAGGGATAAAGAGGATGAGGAGGTGATGGGTAGGTACGGTTCTCAAGAAGAGAATGCGGAAGGGCAAATGGTGGTAGAGTTTGCAAAAAGATGGAAATGGCAGTGGTAAATACGTATTTCAAGAAGAAGGAGGAACACAGGGTGACGTACAGAGGCGGAGGAAAGTGCACACAGGTGGATTACATCTTAAGCAGGAGATGCAACCTGAAAGAGAATTAGAGACTGTAAGGTGGTGGCAGGGGAGAGTGTAGCTCGACAGCACCGATTGGTGGTCTGTAGGATGATTTTGGAGGTGAGGTTGAGGAAGAGAGTGAGGGCTGAACCAAGGACCAGATGGTGGAGCTGAAGGAGGAAGACTGTTGCGTGGAATTTAGGGAGGAGGCGAGACAGTGTTGGATGGTGGTAAAGATGGGTGGGATGATTGGGCAACTACAGCAGAAGTGGTGAGGCAGATAGCTAGGAAGGTACTTGTGTGACATCTGGACAGAGGAAGGAAGATAGAGACTTGGTGGTGGAACGAGGAAGTACAGGAAGTATAAGGAAGAAGGGGTTGGCGAAAAAGAAGTGGGATAGTCAGAAGAGATGAAGAAAGTAGGCAGGAGTACAAGGAGTGGCGGCAAAAGGCAAGAGAGAGGTGCAAAGGCTAAGAAAAAGGATATGACGAGCTGTATGAAGAAGTTGGATACTAAGGAAGGGGAAAAGGATTTATACCGATTGGCAAGACAGAGGAACGAGCTGGAAGAGTGCTGCAGGTTAGGGTGATAAAGGACGCAAATGGGATGTGTGACGAGCGAGGAGAGTTGTGTTGAGAAGGTGGATGGAGTACTTTGAGGAGCTGATGAATTGAAGAAATGAGAGAGAGAGAAGGTTGGAAGAGTGGAGATAGTGAATCAGGAAGTGGGGTGGATCAGTAAGGATGAAGAGGATGAAAAGTGGAAAGGCGGTTGGCCGCAATGAGTATACCAGTGGAGGCATGGAAGTGCTTAGGAAGAGATGGCAGTGGGGTTGTTAACCAGAATTGTTTAATAAAATCTTGCAAAGTGAGAGGATGCTGGAGGAGTGGAGATTAAGTGTACTGGTTCCGATTTTCAAGAACAAGGTGATGTGCAGAGCTGTGGAAATTACAGAGGGATAAAGTTGTTAACCACACCATGAAGTTGTGGGAAAGAGTAGTGGAAGCTAGGTTGAGAGGAGAGGTGAGATTTGTGAGCAGCAATTGGGTTTATGCCAGGAAAGAGCAGCCATGATGCGATGTTTGCTTTGAGAATGTTGATGGAGAAGTATAGGGAAGGCCAGAAGGAGTTACATTGTGTGTTTTGTGCATTTAGAGAAAGCTTTGATAGGGTGCCAAGAGAGGAGTTGTGGCATTGTATGAGGAAGTGGGAGTGGTGGAGAATTGTGAGGATCGTGCAGGATATGTAGAGGACAGTGTGACAGCGGTGAGGTGTGCGGTAGGAATGACGGACCGGTTTTAAGGTTAAAGTGGGATTGCACCAAGGATCAATTTCTGAGCCCTTTCTGTTTGCAATGGTGATGGACAGATTGACGGACGAGATAAGACTGGAGTCTCCATGGGACTATGATGTTGCAGGATGACATCATGATCTGTAGCGAGAGTAGGGAGCAGGCTGAGAAAACTGGCACTATGTGTATATGACCTTAATTAATATTTGTTTATCTTAATTCAATTACAATTAATTATCAAAAAAGTCATTTACTGAATGTTTTTTGGTAAATTCATAGAATTTATTCATATTTCCCATATTATTTGTTTCATCTACCTTTGTTTTATAGGGCCTATTCTTTATTATAGGGTATTATAGGGTTTTATAGGGCCATCTACCTATTCAATTTTGGATGGAGAAAAATATTTTCTCTGTGTGTTTATTTGGTATTTGTGAATTTGTTATTTTTTATTTCAGGGCAAAGAAGCCATGGGTCAGGCTATATCTTCTTGTTCATATCTTCTTGGAAATCAAGGAGCCCATTCATATAATGGAAAAAGTTTTTTTTGCAACCTGTGTGGAAAAACGTACAAATCTCGAGTCAATTTTCAGAGACATTAGTGTTTGTACTGCGAAAAATGTAGCACTTCATTCATCAAGAGAGAAAACTTGAACAAACACAACTGTTTGAAACATTCATTCAAATGTGACAAGTGTTTTAAAATATATGCGGGTGAAAAAACTTTAGCCAGCCATAAATGTACATTTTGTGTTTTGTGCCAGAAAAAGTTTAGTACATTTCAGAGAAAAGTTTCCCATATTTGTTCAAAAAAATCATTGGAAATATCAGAAATATCAGAAATACAAAATCATCCAGAAACACAGAGCCTGAGAACTTAGAAAATGCAGAACATGAGACAACCAGAGTTGGTGTCAAAGCCACCCAATGCTCGCCTGTTTATACATTTATCGTTTTTAAAAGACTAGTCTAATAATATTTTTAGCTCGCCTGTTCGTAGAACAGAGAGCTATAGCGATACCCCCGGCATGAGCGTGAGCGTGAAAATGTTAAAGTTTTTGGTGCAAGTTATTTCCTTTCTAATATTTTTATCTACCACACTATTTTTTTACTGATTACAATATACAAATACATATATTGCTTTAAAATTATTTGGATCAGACTTCACTACAATGCTTTATAAAAAATATTATTAGACTAGTCTTTTAAAAACGATAAATGTATAAACAGGCGAGCATTGGGTGGCTTTGACACCAACTCTGGTTATAATTGCCTATGTCATAAATGTTTATGTTTGTTTTCGTATCCTCATAACTGTCTTTAGTTTTAATTTCCAATATAGAACTGTGTCCATATGGAGGAGATTAACTCCTTTATCATATTTCTTCTTCAAGTTGTTAAAGGAATAGTCATACATTAGTGACTTGGACAAGTCAAGAATCAAAGTTCCTACGTAAATGGGTTTAGGTGAGTTGAGTAATTGGTGTGGGTGATGGGCAAGAGTGGCCATGAGAACCAAGCATACGGATCGGGTGGAAAGGGTTAAAATGTGATGTGTGTTGTCATAAAGAATTGTGTTTTGTTTTGGTATTTGCTGATGATTAGCTTATATGCAGGCCATGGCAGGGTAGGGTTGGTACTCAGTACCCTGTATTGCAGTCGGTGGACAATTGAATGGCAGCTGGGGAGGGGGTTTGTGGGTGTGGAAGGTGTGTGTGTCTGCAGGTATGGATCAGGCTCTTGAGGAGAGTGGGGACTGCGGCCCTCCTGATGTGACTCGTCCCTAGTAGCCGTTGGTGTCTAAAATTTGAGGGCCCGTCGGCGGAGGATCTGGTTTGGGCAACCAATCGGTGTGGAGACCCTTAGCGACCCAGGGAAAGGCTAGGAGTGTGTGTGAGGCCAGGAGGGAGTGCATGTGTTGTGGAGAGCCTCTCGGCGGGATGTTCAGCGAAGGAGCTGTTTGGCTGCTAGGGGGTGATAAGTTGAAGGGAGGGGGCAAAGAAGTCATGAAGTTGGGTGCTTGTTTTGGACTG
The DNA here is from genome assembly GCA_035128595.1 of Eptatretus atami. Lineage (NCBI taxonomy): Eukaryota > Metazoa > Chordata > Myxini > Myxiniformes > Myxinidae > Eptatretus > Eptatretus atami. Next base: position 74,426,652 of record CM068968.1, on the reverse strand, counting down.
CGGGCACCACAGCCTGAAGCACCCCACCATCGTGCTTGTGCAGGACCTCCCTACTGCTGCATTACATTCCCTGTTGTTGTGTCTGAGGGAATGGTCCACTCGGTCCTATGCGACGTGAAATGTGCGATGGAAGGCAGGTAGCTGGTGAAATTGGCTAGGTAGATTGTAAATTGGGTATTTGGGTTCAGCTGACAGCTGGACCAGGTGATGCAGCCACTGGAAGATGTAGTCAAGTAGATGGGTTTGAATTGGTGAAGCTATATTGTGATTAAGGTGAGCCTGCCTGTGTTTGGTGTTTTTGCCATATTCTCTCCCTGCCCTCAAGAACACCTGAAGAAGACACTAGAAAGGTGGAGATCAAAATTTTGAGGACCTTCTACATAGAAGTTTGTACATAACAATTGTACATTTTATGAATTTTATTTGAAAATAAGTGGGTAGTCCGGTAAGGAGAATAGGTAAGTTAACTACATCTCACTTCCCACATCCCCTCCTGATTTAATTTGTTGAGGTTAACTAGGTGTGAGTCTGTTAGTGTTAAGGCTGGAGCTATGGTGCTTTCAAATAGAGTCCACACCCCTCAACTTTTTGACATTTTGTTGTGTTACAGCCTCTATTTAAAATGGATCAAAAAAAAAATTGTCACCGATCCACACAAAAAACCCCATAATGAAAAAATTAAAACATGTTTTTAGAAACCATTAGGAAATGGAAAGAATATGGAACTACCCAGACTCTTCCTAGAGCTGGCCGTCTGACCAATCTTACCAACCGGGCAAGAACGACCTTGGTCAGGGAGGTGACCAAGAACCCATTGACCACTCTGACAGAACTACAGAGTTCCTTGGCTGAGATGGGAGAACCTGTTGGAAGGACAACAGTCTCTGCAGCACTTCACAAATGTAGGCCTTATGGGAGAGTGGCCAGACAGAAGCCACTCTTGAGAAAAAGGCACACGACAGCACGCCTAGAGTTTACAAAAAGGCACGTTCTTCTGTTCTTGCGTATGGCAGCTTGGCTGCCGGGTAGCTATCATTTCTTAGAAGCGTGGCTGCGCCGCTGATGCTGTGTCCCGCTACCAGTACATTGGTACTCATTTCGCTGACCTCAGAGGGATGACAGGCTGAATAAACGCAACCTGGTGTTAATTCAGTGGCCAACGGGGCTCAAACTCAGGACCCTAAGCTCCCAAGCCAGCCACCCTAACCACTAAGCCAACACCAGGCTTATAAAAGGCACATGAAAGAGAGCATAAGGCAAAAATATTCTGTTGTCTGATGATACAAAAATTGAACTCTTTGGCCTGAATGTAAAGCACTACATCCGACAAACGAGTACAGCTCATCACCCATCTAACACCATCCCTACCGTGAAGCATGGTGGTGGCATCATCATGCTGTGGGGATGCTTTTCAGTGGCAGGGACTGGGAGACTTGTCGGGATGGAGGGAACAATGAATGGAACCAAATACAGG
>CM068968.1:74409810-74415231 GCA_035128595.1 Eptatretus atami | reverse complement strand
GCTTCCAGGGCACTCGCTGCCAACCATAGGAGCAGCGAGAGCCTGCTCACGAGAGGGTGTTCCCCCTGTGGGAATTCAAAGCAGACGTGGACGGGCTTTGCATTTTCAGATGTTTTCTTGTTCTGTGATTTAATTACTTTAATTGGGGCACCGCGCTCTCAACGCCCCATCCGTCAAATGATTAGGTATGGCTGAGCGAAATTGTGGGTGGAGCGTTTGCTCTCTCGGGATGAAATAGTAGGGCAGAACTTCCTGTCTATGTATTGTACACACTATGCCAGACCAATGAAGGAAAGAACAACCGGGGAAGTTTGAAGGATGTTTACCACACAATGCAGCAAGCATTTATTTACAAACAAGCAATAATCAAGCATGCATTTACAAGGCAATAATCATCAAGGCACATAATCACAGTAAAGACACAGAAGAGAAGGCTTACCCCAAGCACAGAAGTTCCCTTTAAACAATCTCATCTATCTAGGGACGGACAGGCACACACCACACACCAGGAAAATAAAGAGGAAGAAGGAAAAAAGAGAGAAGGAAGGTCAAGGCGTGGTTGCGGCCCCTTGCTTACTCCACACAAGTCGGTGAGCTTGTGTTAGTCCCAAGGGAAGAGAATAATGCATGTATCGGTGCAGTGTAGGGAGAGGTGTAGCATATGCAACAGAGGCTCTCCAGGAAAACTTTTCGGTGCGGATGAGTGCCTCACCCAGACGGGTCAAGAAGCAAATTGTTGATTGCTCTTGTCGACTCTTTTGGACGTATGTATGCTCATACCTACCACATTGATGTGTTGAATGCTCCACCCCAGCATCCATTTCTATTCCCACAACACCATGTTAAATGTTGTGTTCCAAACAGATTGGCCATTTCATGCACAAATGCAAAGAATGCTTGTTGCTGCTGTCGGGCATTTGCATGTTGGTGGAGCAGAAGGTCCATTGCATCGCTCAACAACTGGAAATGCTGTGAATAAGGCTTTGGTATGGCCTTGGAAAGCAAAAACCAGCGCATATAACAGCAAAAGTATCAAAATTCTGTCGCTTTTCAGGTCTTCCTTTCGAGTGTACTGCGTGGCATTCTTGTGATGTTGGATGGTACTTTGAGACTGAGTAACCCTGTGTCAAAAGACGCTTCTTTTACAGTTGCCATTTTTGGGAAGCTACTATCAAACCACAACATGAAGCAATGGCGTACCACTCCAAGGTAGACAGCATGCATTGGATCTGGTGGCAATGATCGGATGATGGTGAAAGGAGAATTCAGTTGTCAGAATTTGCTTGCTGCTTTCACACCCCGCCCGTTATTCTTTCCAGAGAGCATGCTTACATAGTTATCTCCATCGGCATGGATTCTCAATTTAGGTTCGCTGGAACCAAGGGGATATGTCCAAGTTTTCTGTGCCATGACACCAGGATGCTCACAGTATCCACACCCAAACTTGCCATTGTGCATCTTGAATTCCTGTAGCAAGGCATGTGCAGGACTGTCACAATTCCCCAAATCAGTGAGATGCACAGATGGATGTCTTCCCCATTTTGCATGACAACAGTCATCCCCTCGGTTTGCAGCTTCTTCATTTCCTGCACCAACGGCTCCAAATAGGAGCGAGGCTTGAGTTTTTCCCCATTCCACAAGGTGTGCAACGTGGAATATTTAGCCTGTTTAGTGCAAGGGAGTTCATTAACAAGAACAAGTTAAAAAAATGACATAAAATGTCATAGCCCCTATTGTTTTAGCAAATTTGCTGTTCGGGTTAGCATTTCCTAGCATAGTGTCAGAATGTAAGGAACAAGCTTTGTGGATAAATCTGGCTGCATCGGATGTTCATGTAGAAAATGATGCATGTAAAAAGAGAGTCACCACTACAAGTCCCTCGTCTATCCACCCCTTCTGCTGCGCACGAACAATGACGCCGGCTGGAAACTTGTCTTTGCGTTGTGTCTTCCTCTTGAACACGACATTCGAGGGAAACTTGCCACGCAAGCATATTTGAGGTGGGTGCTCCTTTATTGGACTCTTGCCATTGTGAATAATTCTTCTTTTGTGTTTAATGGAGTTTTCAGAGCCGCAAGGCTTTATGTATGCCACGCACCAAAACTCGGGTGTCTCCGTTTTTAAAATTTATTTAGTTTCTGCAAACGGTTAATAAAACGCTGCGTAAATCCTTAACTAGAACCGATTTTCAAAATTTAAACGGCAGAATTGAGCTTAACAGCAGTTCCGACTGATACAAAAGTGTTCATTTGGAATATAATTGAAATTCAGCATTGATAGTTTTTAAGACTGATTTTTTTCTTCTTCTCCTATACCCGTGTATTAACCGCACCTCCAACTTTTACCTCTTTTTGACGATAAAAAACTGCGGTTTATCCACCGGAAAATACGGTAATTGTAAGTATAGACAGAACATATCAACTCGAAAGTATGAAAATTCCCCTTGTACGATACTTAATTTTTTTTCGTTTTGCTTCTTAACTTAATTTTATTATTTAATGTCTCCTTCTATGCTTTCAGGATGCTCACAGCAATGTTATGAACAATAATCCCAGCAAATTTGTTGGCGATTTACCGCTGGCAAAGTTTGGTCGAGACTTCCTCGGCAGCCACACAACCACTGGTTGGCGTAGCAGCCATCATCATTTGTAGGGCAAGACTCCCAAGCCAGCTCTGCCATTTGACACATTTGCCAGTGTTCGATGTGAGTATATTATTATTACGAATTTGACATTTACATTTATTCTGTATTATTGTGTTTCTCTGTTTCCCACCCCACAAATTGTAAATTAGAGGCATCACTTTAAGTGCTTGCAGTCTCTATTCAATGCTCCTCATTTCAAATGTGCTTGTGGATATATTATATATATATATATATATATATATATATATATATATATATATATAATTGTGGATTTCAGAATCGGATCTGACTAATGCAACACAACATCCAGGTCCTGACAGTTATTTCCACAAATGCATGTTCAGAATCTGGTGGGATTCTAACTCTTTGATGCGTTGGAGAAGGGTAGAGAATAGGTTCCCTTTCTTTCTTATGGGATAGCCTTTTCCTCTTTACGACACGTTCATGACGTATGATTGCACATCAGTTTTCATTTCTGCATGAGCGATATTCACCGTTCGTGCAGGTGAGAGATAGCCGTTAGCCCAACGGATACTCGTCTATTCCCTTTCCATCAAGACACATTGGCTTGGACATACACGATTTATTTACACATTTTATTCTGATTATCATTTTCACATTGGACTTATAGGACATTTGAGTCATTAAACACACCGCAAGCTTTTCCTGAACAGTTCATTCTGACGGTCAAACATGGCTGTGGTCTTGGATCATTTATCTCAGGACCCACATTTTCCCATTGACGTTCGACAGCCATTTTCTTTCATCGACGTTCGACACATTTTCTTTAATTGACGTTCGACACTCATCTTTTTCCATTGGTGATCGACACCCCATTCAGCAGCTCTATGGACGCTAACTGGCTCTTCTTCGTATCGGGCTGAACAAAGAGGTGATAATTGCCCGTTGACATTTTGTGAGCACTTCACCTTTTTGTTCAGTTGTTCCGGCAAATGTCTGCTTTCTGACGTTCGTCCAACTCCCCGAACATGGCATTGTAAGCCAGGCCTGTGTTCATTGGGAGTTGCATTTTGTTCGATGGTCAGAAGAGAATGACCACGAGAATGGACGGTTGGAGGTCTCGTGTAGCGATGCACCAATAGGCAAGCTGGATTTGGCTGAAGTTGTGTTTGAGGCTCTGCCCACACTGGTCACTAATAAAAGGATAGCAGGGCTGCCTTATTGATGGTTGGTGAGAGATCCTGATTGGAGTTGGTGGGAGATCCTGATGACAGTTGGTTGGAGATCCTGATCGGAGTTGGGGAGAGATCCTGCTGACAGTTGGTGAGAGATCCTGCTGACGGTTGGTGACAGCTCCTGACGGTTGGGGACAGTAGCAACGGCGTTTGGTGACAGTTGGACTGTTCCTACTGGTTCTGCTTGGTACCTGGCTCTTGGCGTACTTGGTTCTTGGTGTACCTGGCTCTTGGCATACCTGGCTCTTGGCGTACCTGGTTCCTGGTGGTGACGACATGACGTCGGTTGGTGTTCGAGCCTGTTAGCGGGTGGGTGCATGGCAAAGCAGGGCGCTGGCAGCGGAAACGAGCTGGACTGTGGAGAGCTCATTTGGAGAGGTAGACCAAGGCACACTCACATTTTGGGTTATTTTAGTAGACGCACGACGACTTCTGCCTCGGTAAGCCGAGACCGGATTTCTTTTTCCCGCCTGAATGATCTGATGGGTACCCTTGTCTCCTGTTTAATTGTTAAGTAAGTCATAGTGATAAGCATCTGCTCTTTGTCCATTTTTCTCCAAATGCTTGTTGAATTCTTTATTTGTTTGAGATTATTTTGTTGATTGAACATTTGATTGATTTGAATTCATCCATTTAATCGACAAGGAAATAAAAAATCCTTCAGTTTATTTATTTTTCTTAATAAATTCCTTGTTGACGTTTCAACCTGTCCGTGATTGTTATTTCCTTTCATTGATACAGCATTGTTCGAACCCAGATAGACTGGGAGATAATTCCCAAATGAATTAACCTGTCATAGTTGGCATGCACCAGCAGTAAACGCTCGGCCGCATTACTTAAGAATTAATCAATTACTTAAGATAAGATTGGTGCATCGCCGAGGGTGTGTTCCCCATTCAGGAGGCCACGTGACCTCTAGTTAAATGGCAAATTAGATGGTGGACACTGGAACTCATAGTTAAGTGATTGGCGTTCGTGGTTGTTGAGCAATCCACCGCACCACAAAGTTAATTGTGAGCGGTGGCCCCAGGACCGTTTGTTCCGAGGAGAAATGAGAATTAACCCCCTTATAATACACTCGGTACCTGTGGCCGTAACCATATATTGAAACATGTGGAGTGTGACGAGCACTCCCCCAATCTCCATTCGACATAGTCCCACACCAAAGCGTCACCTCCAATCCGGAGGACTCGGCCCGGCGACTCTATCAAACAGACAAAGATTAGATGGTCAACATCAGTTAAACATCAAAAGGAGCTGCCTCTCCAGATTTTGGCCTTGTTTGCCCTCGTCAGGATGGTATACCGATCAAATTAGAACCAATGATGATCACATTCATCGTTTAAACATCAGACGCACTCCGTGACTTATGGTGAGCATCACCGTGGATTTTGTCTCACACGGGAAAATCGCATAATCGGTAAAGAACAACCATCTGTCTGCCACCCAGACGATTGTTCCTGCTATTGCAAACCATTCAACCAGAAGGCACATGATGCGATTGGCGGGTAAATTGAAACATGTGGAGTGTGACGAGCACTCCCCCAATCTCCATTCGACATAATCCCACACCAATGCGGT
>CM068968.1:74376214-74394598 GCA_035128595.1 Eptatretus atami | reverse complement strand
TTTCCTTCCTGAAAGTCCCTGTCGTGTAAGGACCTGAAAGTCCTTGTTGTGTCCATCTTATTTACCCGGTGTACCCTGCCCCCTTCCCTCTCCCTTCCACAGATGTCCTCATGTCTCTGTTCCCCACTGTTTCTTCCTTCCCTCTCCTACCCCCCTTGTTGTGAGTTCTGTGTGTTAGCTCTCATATGAGCCTCAACAGTGCATACAAAAAAAAAACCCGGGTTTTTATTTTGCCGATAGAGGTGTGAGTTGCTAAAAACACTGCCCAAATAAAGGTATGCGTCAGAAGAAACACTTGCATGCTTGGAACAAGATCGCCGTAGGTGGGTACTCGCTAATCTACAATAACTAGTGCTGTGCGTACGTGCTGACCGTACGTGCAAAAAAAATAAAAAAAACTTTCAAAACGTGTGCCAGAAACAACAACCACACAGGCCGTTCCTTCGCTCTCCTTCGTACTGCGTGGCCGTACGTGCAAAAAAAAAAAAAAATAAAAAACTTTCAAACCGCGTGCCAGAAACAACCAACCACACAGGCCGTTCCTTCGCTCTCGTGTGCCCGTACGTGTGTGGCGTACGTGCGTGGCTGTATGCAAAAAAAAAAACATTTCAACCGCGTGCCAGAAACAACAACACACCAGCCTTCCTTCGCTCTCGCGTCCCGTACGTGCGTGCCGTACGTGCAAAAAAAAACAAAAAAAACTTACAAACACCCACACAGGCCCCTTCCTCTCGTACACGACGACTGGATTGGCATTGTGTTTATAAATGCGCATAAAAATCGAGAAATTATTAGAATGCAGTAAGTATCACTATCCAAGTCCGTTACGTTGTAACCCGTAATGGGTCTCTCCCCAACGGCCATGCCTACCGAGCAACGTGTCCTGCTCATTGGTGACTAATGCGCGCCCTTCCCCATCGGCCACGCCTACACAGCAACGTCCTGTCAGGTTTTGGTTAAATAGTCCAATGGGCCATAACTGAACAACTTGTCCAATTAATATCAAACCTTGAAAAGGCACACACTCAGGTCCCCAGCAATATACCTGGCAAGTGTCAATTAGATCGGACCAGTGGTTGGCGAGAAACAGCGGTCACAGACACAGACACACACACACACAGACACACACACAGAGATTGCTGGAATTATAGATAGATTAATGTTAGTGTGTGTCCGTGCATCAGTCCATCCCTCCGTCTCCTCCATAATTACAAAACCATGAAACCCAGCAGCCCCAAACTTTGCACGCATACAAAGGGAACTCCAAGGTGGTGCGTGAATGAAAATTAGGTGTTTGGGTTAATTTAAACACCCCTTTTGAAGATAATTTAGGGGGTGCTCCTCACGAAAAAGCAAAATAAGCCTTACCAAGATGGCGGCATGCCATCTTGGTCAGCCCTCTGTCAGCTCAATGGAGTCTTAAATTGCTATTTTTTTGGCCTTCTCAACAATGCCTTGACTTGGAGCCGGCTGCAACGGTTTCTTAATGACAAAGTTTTTTTTTTCTTCTCACTTTCTTCACTCATATCATTGATTGCCTGATCAGCATACCTACAAATTGCGGGATAAATTGCAATGCAAAAAAAAACGTTTGGAGATGCCAGCATTTGTGGCTTTATTTCATTTCCTTACATGCCATAAGCACTAGAATCTCTTAATCTGAGCTGAATTTCAAAATTTCAACTTCTTTATTGACTTCATGAGTAGTTCCGACTGCTAAAAGAAAGAAAAAAAAAGTGTTCACACGTCCAATTTGGACATCACTTGACATTCCGGGCGTCTACGGGTGTATGGTGTTTAAAAACCGATCGGCGATCGCTAATCGCTTGCCAAGCCAGCTGTTCTTTATGAACCGTTTCGTTGGAGTGCTCGCTTGAGTGCTGAAGACACTGGCGAGCGCTCTACAATATGCACGTTGTCACTGAATATATTGATTGAGTTTTTTTTGTGTTATACAGTACATTGTCGAGGCTCGTATAAGAGCGAACACACAACGCACAGCAAGGGGGCATGAGACAAGAGGAATGGGAGAGAGAAGGACAAAACAGTGGGGAACATGGGATATACAAGATGGACATTACAAGGACTTTCAGGAAGGAAAGCAGGGAATTTGAAGGAGGGTTTGGGGTGGATTAACGGGGGTAGAAATGATCGAGGATTTGGATGAGTGGACGATAAGAGGTGGTGATGAACAGCTGTTTTGAAGACCTGGAGGGAAGAATGGGATTGAAGAGAGTGTGGGAGTTTATTCCAAAGGTGGGCAAAAAGAGAATGAAAGAGTGAAGGTGAGCAGTGATTCGTGATTTTGGTAGTTTTACCAGAAGGGGGTGTTGGCGGACCTTAAGCGCCTGCGGAAATATGGTGGAACATATCACACAGAGCAGGGAGAGGGGGGGGGTGAACCGGAGAGGAACGGTAGAAGACAGAAAGACCACCGACCTGCCTGCACGGTGACAGAGTGAGAGGCCCAAAGACTCAGCCTCACCGTGGGATGAGTTGAACAAAGTTCAGGGTCCGTTCGCCTGCATTTGCTGCGCTGCATCGGTGTGTCGGCAGTGAGTTGGTGGTGTGTTCGCGCGCTGAAAATGTGCAGTTTTATTTTACACCACCTTTCCCCTTTTTGTACGATCTTCTTTCATGATGATAACCATCACTTCGACATGGATAGATTCATATAAAAAAAAATTAAACGTTTCGTTTTTTAAAACTTTCGTCAACTTGACTTAATCCACTCGCGAGCACTTCTCAAGCTTCGATGGGGTTCTCCATGGGGACATTTCTGGAACAAGGAAAAGAAATGCAATGAATCACCAAATCACGGCAGGATAGCCGAGAAGTATGCACGCTCGCTCTAAGCTGTGTCGCCTGGGTTCGAATCCTGACCCAGCTATAAACTGTCACTCCGGTGTCTCACAGGCAGGGTGATTCATAAATGTGATGCTGTCTCTCGGATGGAGGTGAAACTGAAGACCCTCTGCGGAATCTCCCTCTCCTCTGCCTCCCATCCTCACACTTTCCCTCTCTCATTACCTCCTTCTCCTCCCCCTCAACTATCTCCCATCCTATCCTCTCTCTCTCCACCACACCTCTCCTCTCCATCCTCCGCTCCCATCCCTCTCCATCTCCCATCCCTCTCCGTCCCATCCCTTCCATCTCTCACACCTCTCGTCTCCCATCCCTCTCCGTCCCATCCCTCTCCGTCTCCCATCCTCTCCGTCTCTACCCTCTCCATCTCCATCCCTCTCCGCTATCCTCTCCTCTCCCATCCTCTCATCTCTCACCCCTCTCCGTCTTCTACCTCTCTCCTTCTCCACCCCTCTCCATCTCCACCCATCTCTCCACTCTATCCCCCGTCTCTCCACTCATATCCCCGTCTCCCACTCAATCCCTTCTCCCACTCATCCCCCTCTCTCCCACTCATATCCCTCTCTCTCCCATCCCTCTCCCTCGCTGTCCAACTTCCTCTCTCCTTTCTCCGACCCCTCCCTCCCCCCCCCCCTTTTCCCTCTCCCCCCACTCTCTCCACCTTTATCCCTCTCTCTCCCATCCCTCTCCCTCCCACCCTCTCCCTCTCTCTCTGACTCCTCTCTTCTTCTCGACCCCTCCCCCCCTCACCCTTTTTCCTCTCTCCCACCTCTCTCCCTCTCTCCATCCATCCCCTTCTGTTAAGGAGACTGTTAAGGACTGACGGTTTAGTTTTGAATTGAAAACCGCTTCCCCATGGTGTAGCATGTACGAATCAGATTCGGAGTGAGCCGACGGAAGGTGCAAAGGTTGCTGCTATGTATATGCAGGTAGGCAGGCATTTGACAGTATATATCGTGAGTTTTAAGTGCTCCCCCGCCCTGTTTTATATGAAACTGGTGGTTAAAAGAAAATGTGCTGTTTGGGCGCATTTTTTGCCCTTCCCTTTCCCTCCCTAAGCTGCCTCCCGTTCCCCTCACGCTGCCTTCTTCCTCCTCCCCTCATGCTTACTCCCCCCAAATCCCCTCCCCTCTGCACCCCCCACGGACATATCCGGGCGATCTCCGTGTACTGCATTAACATGCTGTTTTAACGTACCCCATTTTGTTCAATCTTGTACTCCCCCTCCCCCTCTTCTCCACAGTCCCCAACCAAACGCAAGTCCAGAAACCCATCCCTCATGCTCACCTCCTCCCAAACCCACTCCCACTTCCCTCTCCTCCCCCCCCTCCATCCTCTTTCCCCACCCCCTCCCGGATGTTTGTGTATAGCGATGTTTGGTGAGGCATCGCTCTTCCCACTCCCCCTTCCTCTCTTCCCCATTCCTAGCTCCCCACTCACTCCCCCACCCATCCTCGCCCCTCCCTCCTCCGTCCTCTCTCTCTTCCTCCTTCCTCTATCTCCCCTATCCCTCATCTCTCTACTTCCCCTCCCTCCTCTCTCCACCTGCCATCCCTTATCTCTCTTACCATCCCTCCTCTCTCTCCCCCTCCATCCCCCCCTTTAATATCCCCTCAGCGAAGCGACAGGTTGTATTTGCTAGTCAATAGAATAATTGATGTTCAGACATTTTTCTCTTTCAATTGTTTTTTTAACAATAAGAAACAACCTCAGACTGATGATGTACCTTGTACCTTTCATTCCCGTAATACACTGATGTCACACGGTTTGCAGATGAAGCTCCTCTGGTGAAGACTGAAACATCCCAGAGTGACTCTCTTCAGACCTCCCAGGTTGCTTTGAGCAATGATCATGTAAAGCAGGAACCACGCAATTCTCCTCCTGCGGAGCTGAGCAAAGCTGATCAGCTGCTCGAAGGTAAGCCGAGTTACTCAGAGAACACATCACACTGTGTTTCCCTCTTTTGTTTGTTATTTTTTTTTTTACAAAGAAATGATTTATTTTCAATCCTTGTACAATTGCAGATAAATTAAAAGTGTGTGCACCTAAGTAGGCCTGTCTATGTTACCTCAACAGGATATCGGTTGCATTTGAAAATTTTCTGTACTTTCCTCAAGATTCATTGGATACATGAAGCTATAGTTTGAAAGTCTATATACTCCATGGAAATAGCAATGTAAATAACAAACCAATTGAGATGACCAGGACTTGACAAGTTTATCACTATTATCTAATCACATGATATGAGATGTGCATTCAAGACCTGTACAACAATGTAGTAAGACCCCTTTCCTTTATCATCTAAGATGAGTTTTTGTTGGGTTGGAAGTGAAAATCCACATCATTTCTTGATTTCTTGGATTGTGTCCCCTGTTCTCTGCGATCGTTGTGTTGTTTTGAATCATTGTCAGCCACTATCTGAGTTCAGCCTTGTGTTGATTAGTGGTTAGGGTGGTGGTTGGGATCCTCGGGTCCGAAGTTCAAGTCCCGTCGGCCGCTGGATTAACACCAGGGGGTTGACTCAGCCTGTCATCCTTCCGAAGTCGGCGAAATGAGCACCAGTGTACTGGTAATAGGGGCACTGCAGCAGCGGCATAGCCACGCCCCTAACGAATGATGCAACCAGCAGCCAAAAGGCTGTACATGATCAATACTACCTGAGTTAATCAAGCTCAAGCTGTGCATGACACTGTTCACCTTCCCATTTTGAAAGTACTACAGACAATTCATTGAGCCAATAGCATAAAGATGGTGGTTGTCCACTGTAGTAGCTGGCAATGATTCAAAAGGTCACCTGCAGAGGATCAGAAATAGCTTCAACACCTGGACCACGACTTTTAAAGCAGCTGAGTCCTAAATGTTCGCAGTACCTGTCTGCAAAGAAAAACAACCAACTCTAATATTTGCCCTGCACTCACTAAGCGAAAGGCGGGGTTAAGTGATCGGTGGCGTATGTACGGATGTCATATGTTGTACGTCGTACGTGTCTGCATTATGTGAAGAAAGTACGTCGAAAACCATTCAGCAGAGGAAATTTAAACCACCGCATGTTATCTGACCACGTGACATATAGTGGTCACTCTTTTGAGGTCAACATCGGCTAATTTGCTAAAATCCTCAATTTTCATCCGATTGACTTGAAATTTGAACAGGATTTTCATTAAAATGACCATCATGTGTCAATGACCATCAATATGGCTGGTCTGACAGCCATGTTGGATCGAAGAGAAAATCTTTGAAAATCTTCATAGGAGCAACCGCCTTACCGATCAATGCAAAATTTAAATAATTGATCAACTACCCATGGAAAATATGGTTTGGTAAAGATGATGTCACAAGTCACGTGGTCTGGCAGTCATATTGGATCAAAGAAAAAAAACCTTCAAAAACAAGAATTGGCTCGCACCAAGTCCATCTCAAGACTGTGGTATGTATTCTATGAATGCCATCTAGTCACATCAAGGATTAACCTTTGAAAGTAGTTTATACTCGAGAAATCCGTGGGTCTCGCCATTCCCGACGGCATGTTCACAAGAGGCTAAATTTCCAGGCAATCCTCCAAAGACAGGTGCAAGTGTACTGGGCATTCTTCAGCAGGCCCAGTCATACTTAGGTATGGTACTTCTCACTGCCAAAAAAAAAACCTTTTCAGAGCATGGCGGAGTATTATTCTCTCTGGGGGACCGTTATCCCTTTGTCCGACCTCATTTTTTCTGGATATTGTAGAGGGTTGATAGAGGGTTTTGAAAATCAATGCTTGAGCCACAAAATCTGCTCTTGCTCAAGCCAGGTTGGCAGAAGTTTGATTGTATGCCTTCTCTCGTCTTGTCTTGCATCTTCTTCCCTATCAACCTACTGCCCCTCCTTCATCCTATTGGACTCAGAAATTATGCATCTGGAATTACTTTGTAAAGAGTATAAAGGAAGACCTTAGAAAATATAAATAAGGACCGCACATCATACCTTACTATCAGCTGCCCAGAACAATTGAATGACCTTTGTTGGGGTAGCTTGTGTTTACTCAGTCACCGTCAGACCGATTTGGGAACATCGATAATTCTACCATTTTTGAATCCTTCGTACATGGAGCTTCTCCATAGAGTGGAGGACAGAAATATGGCAAATGTTTAATCGAATCTGATTTAAATATTTGTCAGTTCTGCCTCATTTAAAAATTTTTGGTGAATTTTGAATGCTTTTTCTGATTTGTCTTTCCAGTGAAACAAATGAAACAGGTTTCTTGTTCCAACTGTTCTCGGTTGTTCTACTCAGAAGTTGACAATCATCACATGACACAAACTGTTCGTCAAGAAACTGATGCGTTTGGCAGCGTGTCTTCCAACCGCAATTGCGAAAGCTGCACAGAGACCCTCAAGAACATCCAAGGAAGTGAGAGATCACACAAGTGTTCTGTGTGCAAAAAATCATTTTCCGCATCGACATCTTTAAGACGGCATAAAAAAATACACGCAGGCGGGAAGCCGTACAACTGTTCCGTGTGCAACAAATCATTCACCATGTTGTGTTCTGTAAAACGACATCAAAGAATACACACAGGTGAGAAGCCGTACAAGTGTTCTGTGTGTCACAAGACCTTTCGTCAATCGACAAACGTACACATCCATCAAAGAACACACACAGGAGAGAAGCCACATAAGTGTTCTGTGTGTCCGAGGGCTTTTGGTCAATTGGCACGCTTACAGGATCATCAAATAATACACACTGGAGAGAATCCCTACAAGTGTTCTGTGTGTCATAAGATATTGGCCAATAGAAGAACATTAATAGGGCATCAAAGAATCCACACGGGAGAGAAGCCCCACAAGTGTTCTGTGTGTTTTAAGGCCTTTCGTCATATAATTTCCTTAAAAATTCATCAAACAACACACACGGGAGAACAGCCATACAAGTGTTCTGCTTGCGACAAGAATTTTTCTTCTTCCTCCTCTTTATGTGAACATAGAAAAATACACAGCGGAGTAAAGCCCTACAAGTGTTCTGTTTGCAGTAAGGATTTTATTTCTTCATCACATTTGCATCGACATAAAAAAACACACACGGGAGAAAGACCATACAAATGCTCTGTCTGTTTGAAGGCCTTTGCTCGTTTAGCGCACTTGCAGGCACATCAAAGAATACATACAGGAGAGAAGCCCTACAAGTGCACTGTGTGTCCCAAGGTTTTTGCTCATTTGGCTAGGTTACATGATCATCAAAGAATACACACTGGAGAGAATCGCTACAAGTGTTCTATGTGTCCCAAGGCTTTTGTTCAATCGGCTAGTTTACATGATCATCAAAGAATACACACGGGAGAGAAT
The DNA here is from genome assembly GCA_035128595.1 of Eptatretus atami. Classification (NCBI taxonomy): domain Eukaryota; kingdom Metazoa; phylum Chordata; class Myxini; order Myxiniformes; family Myxinidae; genus Eptatretus; species Eptatretus atami. Next base: position 74,386,412 of record CM068968.1, on the reverse strand, counting down.
TGCTACAAGTGTTCTACGTGTCCCAAGGCTTTTCTTCAATTGGCTAGTTTACATGATCATCAAAGAATACACACGGAAGAGAATCCCTACAAGTGTTCTGTGTGTCATAAGATATTGGCTAATAGAATAACGTTAAGGGGGCATCAAATAATACACACAGGAGAGAAGCCCTACAAGTGTTCTGTATGTTTTAAAGCCTTTGCTCGACAAATTGGCGTAAAAGTTCACGAAATAACACATTCGGGAGAGAAGCGCTTCAAGTGTTCCGTTTGCTGCAAGTATTTTTCTTCTTCCTCATATGTATATCAACATCAAAAAATACACAGTCGAGAAAAGCCCTACAAGTGTTCTATTTGCAGGAAAGATTTTGAGAATTCCTCCCAATTAGCTGAACATCAAAAAATACACGGCGGAGAAAAACCGTACGAGTGTTCTGTGTGCAGCAAGGATTTTGTTTCTCCATCACATTTGCATCGACATCAAAAAATACACACGGGTGAGAAGCCACACAAGTGTTCTGTCTGTCTCAAAGCCTTTGTTCAAAGAGCAACATTGATAAGGCATCAACGAATACACACAGGAGAGAAACCCCACAAGTGTTCTGTCTGTTTCAAAGCTTTTGTTCAACCACTTCACTTAAAGATTCATCAAATAACACATACGGGAGAGAAACCGTACAAGTGTTCTGTTTGCAACAAGGATTTTGGTCATTCCTCACATTTATATCGACATCAAAAAATACACAGCGGACAAAAGCCGTACAAGTGTTCTGTTTGCAACAAGGATTTTGTTCGTTCCTCATCATTAAAAAGACATGAAAGCATTCACACAAAAGATAAGGTATCAAGCTCGCTCTGAGACAGGCTTCCACACCGAAACAAAAACCTGAAGAAGTAATGCCTAGCCCCAAAACTATCATGCAGATGAAAATAATATGTATAAAAGAATTGAGCTCATCTACAGAGGAGACGATCCTCTATTGCAGAGTGTATTCAACGCATGATGGATTGGGGATACGCAGAAAAGAACAACGTTTCATGGACCTCTTGAAATAGTCAAAAGTGTCTTCAAAAGTTGATGAATCACTATCAGCACAAAAAATCCACAAATCCCCATCCAAAGTGAGAATATAGGAAATACCATGAAGTCAGACAACAAGCAACTAAAAACCAGAGAGAAAGGACCCCTGAATATAATTGAACAAAAATAAGTGAAATTGTTGAAAAAAATGAATGCTGCTGTGGTCCTGGGCACGTGTCAGACGTAAGTGCTGAAGATGAGACACCGCAACACATGTGGGTACAACTATTTTTGAAAACACTGCAAGTATAAAAACACCACTGGGAGCTATACAATTTATTGTTTGACTTTCCCGCAGTCCAGGCTTTCAAAGAAAAGATGTCCTCATCAGACTATGACAAAGGTGCACAACTGTTGGATGACCAGAAGATGCGTCAGCTCCTCAATGGGAGCTGGAACCACACTCTTTTCAAGCAACCGAAGGCTATGAATTGCCAACTGTGGTGAGGAGTGAGGCCATGGATCAAGGTTGAATTCAGACTACAGTTCAGCACCGAAATTCCAATGCCAATGCTGCATTACAGCTGAAAAAAAAATGGTGCAGACCCATCCCCAGAGGAAGAGCATGGTTAGCTAGCTAACCCCCGCCGGGCAACAAAATCCCAGATCGAGAGGATGAAAGTAAGTGCGGTGGATGCCAGTGTCGAGCGAGACCAGAACGGGACCGTGGGTGGAGACGAGGCGAAAAAGGTGGATGATCATGAGCAGGAGTATTTTCCTTGGGATTCTTTTCTGGCCAACCGGTTTATAAATGCTTTGCCAAACGAGTTTCTTTTGTATAATACTCTCCCACAACTGGAAATACTATTTTACTTCATCGATCAATTCACTCCACAACAATGCTTTTGATGCTTCTCTTTCACACTAAACATGTTGCACCAGAGTAATTTCCATCGGCATTCACCAATTTTAAAAGTTGTTTTGTGTCCTCCTTTCTTTTCCACATCCCCTCATTTTACAACCAGCAGTGAAGTCCACGGTTTTTATATCTGGGGTCGTTTAATTGCAATCTTCATTAATATTTTATGGCAGTGATTGGGTCTTTGTTCGAATCTTTATCAGGTTCAGCTTGTTGAAATCCCTCACAGCATCTACAGTTGACACAGGGTGACCCTTACACATCAAAGGTTGGAAGTTATACATTTCTTGGCAACATTTGTTCCAATTTGGAAAGTCGAAGTCCAAACGAGTGGAGTAAAGTCTTTAAGGCAGTGATACATCAATATTAGGAAAATGTTGGTTCTGGGATGCTACCATTTACCCATTGACGTCAATGTTAAATAAGGGAATAACTATTTGCCCATGTCAATAAAAAGGAGTGATTTTATCTCACGAACATTGACCTCCTCCTCTTCCTCTCCTCCTGTGCCAGCTTCTCCTCATTAAAAATTGTTCTGGGACAATGCTCATTTCTCAATTGTCTTAAATGTTAAATTGGGGAAAAAACGATGTCAATAAAGTGAAAAAGAAAAATTTTGCCACGTCAATAAAGAGTTTCTTAGAACACATCGTACATGTTTTATTATTCCATATATTTTATTTAGATATTTTACGCACCCCGTTGATGAAAATACATCTGGCCTTGTGATGAAAGTCAACATGTCAAAACGAGGTTTATGTTGGTACTGATGTTTATTCCAGTTTTGCTATGATACATATATAGGTTTTTGTAAACAATATATATTTTTAACATTGAGTTTATACAAGTAAAAGTGAGGATTCCAAAGTCAAATACTCCTACCAGAACGTTTTTTTTTTGGAACAAGTCAAACTCGTTCAGTATCGTGTATCCTTAGCTATAATACGGATGATATACCTTCACTCAAATATTTGGATAAATCAAAGAACTTTATTATATTTGATAATTGTCTAAATGAGAGAAACCAAGCGGTTATGGATAGCTACTACACCAGAGGGAGACATTCTTCTTATCATTGTATTTATCTTCCTCAATCATACTTTCAACTCGTCCATAACTCAATAAGAAACTAGAAGGGCACTCGGTGGAGCGCATACCTCCGCCACGTAATGCCTGATCCACGAGAACATATCGGGCCCAATACATTTTTGAAATGTCATGCTATACAGTACTATATCGTTTTTGGCCCTATCTCGCAACGGTGAAGAATCACTTAAAAAATTATAGTAGTCGGATCCGGATCTAGATCTTCACCAAAATCTAATCAGTTTGTCCTTGTCACATACCCAACCTGTCCACAAAATTTCATCCGCATCCGTTCACAACTTTTTGAGATATCCTGTACACAAACAGACAGACAGAAAATAGACAGAAAAGGGTGAAAACATAACCTTCTTCACCTTTTGTGGTGGAGGTAATAATGTTTATAGCTTAATTTTATGAGAGATAAATTTGATGGATATAAATAATTTTTGGTAAGACAATTGTTCCCCATTATGTAGTGAAAAGGAATTTGAGGAAAACTGCATATTGTTATGCTTGTGCTGGAAGATGAAGAAATTTCGTAGTAAAGGTAGGATTGTATCATGTAGAGTGGTCCGTGGATGGGCAGGAGACATCTTGATGTAAACTAAGTAGGGAAAACTGTCAGCTTAAGATTGTTACGGGTCACCACACTGGGGTGGTGTTGTGTTAATGAGGTAGTGTTTAAGGCTAATTTCTCCAAGTATGTGATTGCTTCCGTGACCTTTTCCTACGTTTTTGCATTTACAAGGCCGGCTATAAAAATGAACCACATTTTTACGCCAACAACAGAGCCAAACATTTCTGAGCATGCAGAAACCCCGCCTTCCCGGCTTCCTACCAGCAGGCCACGCCCCCCGAGGTCAATGATTGGTCGGTGTTACGTAAGAGGGAAGTTGGTGTGAGGAACGTGGTTGAGAAAGAGGGTCTCATTTTTGCTCTCCTCGACATGGTCAAGAAGGCAGTACGATTCTCGTTGTTTCTACTGAGGCTAATTTGTTCACATGCTGGAACAGGACGCTGGCCGTTGTCTGTTCGGTTGAGTCACGAAGTTTGTACACTTCAAAGAGAAAGAAGAAGGGGCTACAGAGACAAGAGGGCAGTTGATGGAGGAATGTGGTTGAGACGGAGGGTCTCATTTTTTTGCTCTCCTCGACCCGACGAGAAAGATGCCCAATTCTCGTTGTCGTGTTGTGTGAACTTGCTCGCGTGCTAGAGCAAGACACTCGCCATTGACTGTTCGGCTGGGTCGTGACGTTTGTACATTTCTGAGGAGAAGAAGAGCGCATCTCTCAGCGATAGCCTCAGCAATCGTCCCGTTGTATGTTCAAGGAGAAAGGTGGCGCCCTTTGTGGTTAGCGGGCCTGGTGTTGAGAGAGGAGCGGCGTCGGCAATCTCGATCATGCGAAGAGACTTACGGCAGTTCCTGGCATATTTTTTTATCTTTCCCATTGTCTGTTTTTGTAACCGAGTGGAGACGTCTCAAATTAGGCTTTAGTTTACTTCATGTTTCATTACCTCATACTTTGATTTATTTTCATTATTACTTGTTGATTTATGTTCATTAAACCCTCATTTGTTGAATTCACTTATGTTTGTCTATTCGTTGTGGGTTCGAGTGTAAACCCGGATGCTTTCGTCTGTTACGCACCCTTGCCGCCCTCCGCCCCGTGCTCGCGCGCCATAATCTGCAAGGATCTCGGTTGTTCGGCCTCCAAGATAAAACTGTTCGGCGATCCATCCAGGTCGGTGTTAACCCCCTTGAATACGACATCTGGGTCAGGAGTGGTAAATAACCTAACCGGCTGGACACGACAATATGAAACCCACGACTGGAAAATATAAATACAGTATATTGTTGTTAAACAGGATGAGATACTAAATGATAGTATTCAATAAATAAAGAAAGAAAATGGATGTGAAAGAATGTGCACGAAGATTGAAGAAACATTATAAATTAGTTTTCAAAAGTTGCTCAACAATAGTAAGACATAAAGAAGAAATGGAGACAAAACTAACGGGTGAAGAAGTGTATGAACAAAAACAGGATACATTTTTCAACAAAAGATGATAGAAGCATCTGTTTCTACAATTCCCATGCAGGAATATATTCCAACAAAACTTCAAATGCCAAAAAATTTTGGTCAAATGACAGAGCAACAATTAGGAGAATTAGAATAAGATGATAAAGGATTATTCCAACAACGGGGAAAGATAAATCGACCTCCAAATTGTATTGTTGAGGCGATTCAAAACGATGGATATTCATTAGATTCTAATACCAAATCTGGTCTCATACAAACAGCAAAATTAGTTCATTTCCATCTTGTTAATGAAAAAGTTTTGATATGTAATGATGACTTTATATTCTTGGGTTCTGCCGACCAAGTGTTAAACTAACTCCCAGATTAATGTTTCTTCCAACCAAAGATGGTCTCCATTGACCAAAATCAATACATTTTGATGAACCGTTGAATACGTAAAATGAGGATGATAGAGTATACTGTACAGTATATTGATTTGCTGAACTCACTTAATATTTTAAACATTCTAAAAAGCAAAATAAGTGTCAATAATGATAAGAAAAAACATGATTTGAAACTTTTAAGTAAGCAAGGAGATGGTTTCAATGTTAGTTTTCTTCCAAATGACCAATCAAAATTAGTTAATACGCTGTTATTGCTTTTAGGTAGAAAGAACGCGAGAAACAATAATTGTTTCAATGAAGCATCAGCCATTTGAGATCAGTTTATGAAGATGAAAATAATTAATAAATGTGAATACAAAGATATTTGTTACAGTTTTGAGGGGTTCCAAAGAAATGCTCACATAGTTAAAGCCTATTTCATAGTATACGTTTAGTTTAACTGTCGAAAGACCGTGTTGATAGGCCTGCATTGCGATTGCATTGTAGAAATCCCATAATGTGTTATTTTTCTTATTCTATATTCTTTTCTGCAAGCCATTTTCCACATCTCACAGCAACACGAGCACATTGTCCTCACAGATGCCCCTTAAACACCTTCAAACAGGTCATGAACGCCGAAGACAATACAGTATATCGCGCCAAAACCCAAACCCAAGGCGGCTCCTCCTGTGGAGTTGATGTTCTGATAAAAGGTGGATCAGAGAGAGAGCTTCTTACGAGGGAAGAGGCAGAAAAAATTGAGAGGCTCAGAGATTGAGAGGGTTTCTGGACTCTGTTGGCCTGTTCACTTCTTCTTGTTCATGCAGACGTGGGGGTCCTTTTCGTCCTCCGTCCTTCCTTTTTTGTTTCTTTCTTTAAGGCTTTGGAGCACTTTTCGTGATTACCTTTGGAGTGACTTGATAGCCACGTTCTGTGGTGGCACGAATCCGACCCGAAGCGTTTCTTTTCGTCACTCTCCTTCATGCTTTATCGATTCATTTCTCACCGCTTGCTATGTTTGCTTCACTGGTTTGTTCTTCATTCTTTCCTGCATCTTCTATCTCTGTCATTTCGCTGTTTTTCCTTATTTCTTCACCTTCTGCCCTTATGCACCTTCACGCGCCCACGTCCGCGAGCTGCATCACTGGACCCTCTGCCTCATGTACTTCATCCGGGCGTCCCACCAAGAGACGCCTTAAAGACGTGTCGCGAGTTACGCCACTGGCTCATGGAGAAACGCCGAAGCTGTGGCTGCATGAGAAGCGGGCGCAGAGTGAAGCCGCCATATTGAATTGTCACTTGTTGCATTATGGAAACTTAATTGAAAGAGTGCTATGTCAGTGTTCCACGGCCAGCAAATCGTAGTATTCGTGCTCTTGATGAACATTTCAGTCCAGCTGAAGATTGAGATGTTAAAACTTTTGACATATATATATATATATATATATATATATATATCAACAACAGTGGCCATCTTTGATTGTCCAATAATACATCAATGTAGTGGTCTTGGAATGTAAATAAATGGGTTTGTCATTCCCCCAAACATATCTTTTGCAACTTCGTGTGATATTTTAGCTCCAATACAAGTCAAAATCGACACATTTGTGTGTTCGGTGGCAATCTTGGATTTCTGGGAAACTGAGTCACTCGTCCAGACACTCACTGATCAAATGATTGTGCATGACCCACACACCATTTGTGCCAAGTGTCACGCTTTAATCCGGCAGGTCACCATTTCCATGCTCACTGAGCGGACTATACATCGTTTTGTCGAAAAACGGTGACTAAAGACGAACTGATCCTACTTTTTATTAAAAGGGATTTCTTCATTGTGAGATTAAGAGCTCGTTGGTGTCGATGGGTGCCCCTTGTGTGTATGTATGTAGTGTTCCCTTGACTTGGTCTCGCCGTGCCGCAGTACGCCTGGTAATCTGCGTGTTTTGGTTATATGTAATGGTTTGTGTACTATTGGTGTGAGCCCCGCTGTTTCGCTGTAGATTATGGTGTGTACGGCCCATATACTTGCTCGGTGGCAGCGCCCTGTCCGTATGCTTCTTCCGTGTGGTCAGTTGTGTGGCGTCGTGTTTTCAGCTCTTGTTTAGTCATGGTCTTTCGAAATTTGTGGCGAGCGCTCCTCAATGTTGTTTCATCACGCGGGTCGAGAACAAACTTCTGATTTCTGTGGCACAAGGAGATGTAGTAGCATGATTATCCATACTCGTCTTCGATGGCCGACGATCTTATCTGTTCTGCAGCGCAGGGTTTCTCGTCCACTCTAGCGACCGAGCACTGACATCAAATTGCGCCTCGTACGACCCACACCACACACCCACCACCACCACACCACACTACTCGATACACATACACACATGCCAGTCACTCCACACAAACTACCACAGACACTACACCACCTACACACACCGACACATGCCCAAACTACCACACAACGAACATACATTGACACCACACACACATACATAGTATACACGACATACATACACATCAAATGACACATACACATAACACAACATCACGACACAAACACATATCATACACAACACACACACTACAACAGCGATACACACAACACACATACATAAACACATACAAACACACAATATCCATACCACACCATCAATAAACACAAATAACAAGTCATCACACATACATATCACAACACACATAACATACACAATACACACACACACACAGACAACTACAACAATAACCACACACAAACAAACATATAACAAACACATACATACACACATACTAAACACATACACAAACAACACATCACAAATACACACACAAATTACCAAACCATACATACAAAACACACTCACCATACACACACAACAACCATACACTCATCACAATCCAAAAAACATACACCATACAACAAATACAACACAAACACACTACAACCAAACATCACACATAATATACACATCAACAAACACAATACCTAGCATAACACATACTGCAAAAATACATAACAACACACACACTACACAAAACACATACACTAACAACACCACAACAACAACCACTGACATACAACACAACACGCAAATACATCAAATAACCATACACACAATAGACACATACATTAAAACACATACAACGACGACACTACACAAACAACAGACATACACAACGACCACCGATGACAATACACAAACACATACATTACATAACATAAACACAACACAGCATACATACACAAACACAGATAATACTAAAAACATAACACATAACAACACAATAACACACATACAAGAACACACAATACATACACAAACACACATAACATCACATAAACCCATCCATACAAACACCATCATACACACATAACACACACCATACATACACAAAAACACACCATACATAACATAAACCATACATACACAAACAACACATACATACATAAACACAACATACACAAAACACACATACATACATAAACACACTATACATACACAAACACACATGCATACAAAACACCCTACATAAACACACAAAAAAAAAAAAACATACCCACCAAACAACAACATACAACCATAACAAAACAACGATACACACTCATACACAAACACACCATACAAAAACACATACAAACACAACATCATACACACACCAAACACATCACATACATACACAAACAATACAAACACATACACTATAACACATACATACACAAACACACATACATACATAAACACATACCCTACACAACACACACATACATACATTCAAAACACTTAACAATACACACACAAACACACGAACATACATACACACACATACACCGTCACAAAACACACTACACATACAAAACACATACATACACAAAACACATAACAGACACAAAACACAACAGCATACATACACAAAACACACAATATCACACAAACACACATCACATACATAAACAACACATACTACACACATACAACACAAACACATACATAAACACATATACATACACATACATACACACACATACATACACAAAACACCATACATTACACAAACACACACATACATACACCCAAACACATACACTACACAAACACACATAACTACATAACACACACATACCACATTACACACACACATACATACACAAACACAACAACCACAACACACAAACTTACACAACACCAACCACATCACAACAAAACACATACAACACACAAACAACATCACATACATAAACACCACTACATACCATACACAACAAGCATTTTCATGTTTTTTAATCAACAAACATTAAATATTACCATGTTCTGCTGAGAATTCCTGAATCCAGTTATTAACGAGTTAAAAGATTCCAAACGATCCTTCATGGATTTAATCTCTCTTCACTAACATAACCAAACGGCTGTCTCGGTTCGATCCAGAATCCCTGTTATTGTCTCATTTACAACAAAACCGCGAATGTTTAGTAACGAGGTATTTCGATGCACAGCTGGTACGTGATCTCTGTGGGATCGGGACATCATGAGTCGAATAACTCACTTGAGAGACTTTGAGCTAGCTCTGTCCTCTACACACGTGTCGGTTTCGTTTCGAATTATCGCCCTACGCACTGTTCACGACCGTCAGTCCTAAAGCAGACTTCAACCTGTACTTAACACCAATCCACCTCGTCACATCTCCCTCATAACTGATCTATACTGTACGGCACTATATTACACTGTGCAATACGTACTATACGTTATGAACCGAGATTTGTCCCTTGAGGAGCACAGAACGAACCC
>CM068968.1:74346047-74359325 GCA_035128595.1 Eptatretus atami | reverse complement strand
GGGGGACCATGTGGCCCAGAGGGACAGTTAATGTGTCGAGGGCAATGAGAAACCGAAAAGCAGATGACAGGAACAGAGACGATAGAGATTAGCGGGATGACAGACATTTTAAATTGACAACTTGGGTTTTTATTACTTTTGAATTGGAACACGACAGAGTAGCGCCTTCCTCCTCCTCCTTCCTCGTTGTTCTGACAATTGAGAGATGAATGGGGGAATGCATGTTGTGAGAATTATGAGGTGTGTGGTTACATTTGGTAGAAATGAAGGATTGAGGGAATGGTACAAGGAGGGTGCTCATGAAGCAGTGAATACTCCCCTCTGGAGACAAACCCTCACCGACCATGGCGTTAGATTAGATGTTTCAAATGTTTTGGTACAGGATGTCGTTCTGCTGTGGTGAAAAATGTTTGTTTTGCAAAGGTGAAATTGGATTTTGACATGCCGGGAGTGTGGCTCATTGAGAGACTGTATTGCATTGGTTTATAAGGGCATCCTGGCACTGAGCGCTGTGGACCCCCCCCCCCCCCCCCCCCCCGCGTGGTAGCCATAGTAACCCAGAGAGGGCAGGGGAGCGTGAGGTGGACGAGGACCCAGAAGCGGCTCAAGTGCCACATGCTACAGGCAGCATGAGTGGGGGAGGCGAGGAAGGGCTCCACCACCCCCCTCCCCCTATGACTCGGCAATTCAGGAGGGCAGCCCGGAAAATGGGGATGACCTCTGGAGCGGAATGCCAAATTTGAGTTTGCAGGAAGGACCTGCGAGGAGAGTCACACTGTCCAGCCACGATATTGGGCGGAGGCACGGAAGGAAAATTTGAGGGCCAGGCCCAAATTTGATGAGCACCAACGCGCAGGATGACGGGTGAAATTTTTTTTTTGAGTGAACGTCGTGCAGTTGTCCTGCAGTTGCAGTCCCAGCAATTTATTATTTCTATTTTTTGGTATACTCTTGCCGAGGCTCGTATGAGAGCTAATACACAATGCACAGCAAGGGGGGCATGAGACAAGAGGGGCGGGGTGGGAAGGACAAAAGAGTGGGGAACATGGGGTATACAAGATGGACATTACAGGGACTTCAGGAAAGAAAGCAGGGAATTTGAATGAGGTGGGTTTGGGGTGGAGTGAATAACGGGGGTAGAGAGGATCAAGGATTTGGATGGGGAATGATAAGAGATGGTGTGAACAGCTGTTTGAAAGCCTGGAGGAAGTGGGATTGAACAGAGTGAGGTAGTTTATTCCAAAGTGGGAAAAAAGAGGAATGAAAGAGTGAAGGTGAGCAGTGATTCGTGAGTTTAGTAGTTTACCATGAAGGAGGTTGTTGGCGGACCTTGAGCGCCCTGCGGAAATATGGTGGGGACAAATCGCAAGCAGAGCAGGGAGTGGTAGGGGGGGGGACGAGACCGGAAAGGAGACGGTGGAAGACAGAAAGACCACCGACCTGCCTCCGGTGAGAGGCCCAAAGACTCGTGGGAGATGCCAATGATCCGAAATGCCTTGGTTTCCACAGCGTGCAGCCGCACAAGGTGAGAGGCAGGAGCACCAGCCCAGAGGTGAGAGCAGTACTCCATCAGACTGCGGACGAAAGCTTTGTATGTGGGCAGGAGATCAGGTGGCCGAGGAAGGACTTTGCACGACGGAGGATTCCCAGACTGGCTTTGGAGGCGACGGTTGGAAATGTGGCTTTCCCAGGAAAGATCATGGCAGCTAGTGAGACCCAGAAGCTTGAATGAAAGGACTTCTTCAAGAGATTTTGAAAAAGTAGATGGGGGGGGGGTTCAAATGGTCCTTTCGGAGAGACATAGTGAGAGTGTGAGATTTGTCAGGATTGAAAGACATGTTCACGTGTTGGACCAGTTTGTGATTTTATCCAGATCTGCAGAGAGTGAAGAAGCTGCTGCTTGCGTCTGAGGGATGACAGATGGTACGGCAGATGGTGGAGTCATCAGCAAGAGATAAAGAGGATTTTCCAGAGTCGGAGATATCATTGATGAAAACCAGAAAAAGAACAGAGTCAGAACACTGCCTTGAGGAACTCCAGCTGGATCGGAAGAGGGGATGAGAGAACTCCATTTGGGCACACGTTGGCTGCGCAGGAGAGGAAGTCTGCGAGCCATGAGTGGAGATGGCCTTGGATACCGTATGAAGAGAGTTGGATGAGCAGGCAGGGTCAGCAGCAAAAGCAGTCATATGTATATATCTTGGAGATTCATCCTTGTTGAGCAGAATGCAGCATATGCAGGTAGAGTGCCTGCTGAACCAAATTGATATCGAAATCGCCATGGAGAAGAGGATCATGTCTGAAGCGATATGTTGAATATAGTGAAGATTAAAATTATATAAAAGGATGTAGATAAAGTGGAATTTTTTATAGTTCCATAACCTTGCTGATGATTGGGAGAAGGCTGATTGGTCTGTAGGCAGAATCTGTTTTGCACCTTTTATGCAGGGCAGTAATGTTTGCTGATTCCAAGAGATCATAATGACCTTGAGCAAATGAAGGTGAATAGAACAGAGAGAGGGTGAGCAAGAGCAGTGGAGCAGGTTTTTAGGCACGTGGGCTGTCCGTGGACCGGTTGCAGAATCTGAGTCGAGGTTTGACAGCCAATCTCCACCTTGTTAGGAAGAAATGACGACAGAGTCCAGGGACAGTTGGGTACGACTGGGTAAGGTGGTACAGAAAGCGAGGTTTTGGACATAAGATTTCGATGCAAACACCGAGTTTAGGCATCAGCCTTTTCACGTGCGGTATCAGAAATGTGGCCATTTGAGGATAAGGGAGGGGATGGAGGGGAACATACACCGAGAAACAGATTTGACTAGACGCCACCAGGATTTGGAGGAGGGAGAAGAGGTTTGAGAGTTCAGACTTGAGCTTGTTTTCTGACTCTCCTGAGGTGGATGCACACTTGTTCCGAGCTTTATGGAAGGAACTGAGATTACCTCAGTTGGGTTTGCTTTCCATGAGGCAAAGGCAAGTTGTTTGAGGACAACTGCCTCGCCACAAGCTTCAGTGAACCATGGGCGGGTGTAAGGGTAGGACAACTGCCTCGCCGCAAGCTCCAGTGAACCACAGGTGGAGAAAGGGTAGGACAACTGAAGACGAGAAGGGATAAATCTGTGCATGAGAGAGCAAGTTTCTTTGAAAGAATTCCCAGGATGAGTTGATGTCGGAGTAAGTAGCGAGGGAGACCAGTCTAGAAGTTTGATGGCTGCTTGGAGACCCTGTCAGTTGGCCTGAATGAAATGCCAGACTCGACGGCACTGAGGTGGTTCTCTGATAAACAGCCAGAGAGATGTCCACTTTGACAAGCAGTGGTCAGAAGAACCGATTGGAGTGGAGGAAGAACAGCAGATATTTTCAGGGAATTTGTCAAAATCAGATCCAGAAGGGATGGAGTACCATTGGTTGAGATCCGGGTCGGAAGTTGACCGATTGAGTCAGTCCCATTGAGTCGCAGAAGTTTTTGCTGAAGTGCCATGACAGGTGAGAGAGGTACCCACACCTAGCCAACTGGCAATGAGCAATTGAAGTCGCACATATGAGGAAGAGAGAGTTCGGATGTGAAGTTCGAAGTTGGTCCATGTTTTCGGATAGTGAGGTGTAAATGGAGTCATCACTGTTTGGTGGATGGCACAGCACACATATAAACATGAGGTGGGAGTGGAGGGGAAGCCGTAGCCAGAGGTATTCCTTGGGGTGTGGGGAGTGAGGGCAGTGCATGGAGAAAACCACTGTTGGGGGAGGTGAGGTTGCGTAGAACCACTGTTGGGGGAGGGGAGAATTATTGTAAAAGAGAAATGAGTTTTTGTGAAGTTAGGATGGAGTTGGGATGCTCCCCCTTGGAACCATTGTTGTGTGTCTGTGGCCACTGGAGTAACGGAGTCGGGCAATTGGATTTTTTGTGGACCCATTGTGTCCCAAATTGTTAGTTTAGTGGTATGCACACCTCCCCTCCCCCACAAATCAGGCTACTCCACTCGCGAGCTTGTGGTGCCATGCCCCCTCATTCATTTGTCACTGTGTGTGTTTCAATTTTCCTCCTGGGAGATAGGATAGTTAGAGGGCTTAATGGACCCGGGAGGGATATAATAGTTAGAAGGGCTTCGAGGGACAGGAGCTAGGCTGTAGTTGTTCTAGGGACTAAAGGGGGTTGGGGTAATTGGAGGAATTAGTGAGGTACATAGGTTAGGTTAAGGCCAAAGCTGGCCACCTGATCTGCTGCTCTCACGCAGCTCTGCCCACGACGAGTACAACACCAGAGGCCGGCCAGCATCACCTGCCATTCTGGTTTGCCTGTGGCCAGTTTGCCTTGTTGCCTTGTTGTTCCTTTGCCAATTCTGTTGCCCTGCCTGTTGCCTGCCACCCCGTCATGACTTTGCCCTGCCTGTTGCCTGCCGCCTCTGTCATGCCCTCCCCAAGGACTGTTGTGAGCAAAGGACCACTTTTTTGTGGCTGTGTTGACCTGCTGTCAGCCATTTAAGGACTCACTCGAAGTCTCGACGAGCCAGGAACCAATGGAAATGCGGCACGACCGAGCAGTGGGATGCACAAAGCGCCATGACCAGAGCAAGCGAACTGTGAGTCTGTCTGTCTGGTTCTGTCTCTTTTGTTGAGCTTGGCCTGTCAACAACCTGCGGAATCGTGAGAACCGCCGAGAGGAGACAGAGTCTGCACAAACCTGCACACATCTGTTACGAGCCTGCACACGCTTCTGTCATTTACCTCTCTGGACAACAAGGGCCGCAGCCGTTCCTGCCTGTCGAAACACACGATATCTGACACTGCACCGACACTACTCATATCCCCATTTCCCCCACCCATCCTGCCCCTCACTTTGGATCAACACAGCCCACCTTGTCTGTGTCAGGTGAGCCAGGGACCGTAAATAGGCTCCACTCTTCTTCTCATTCTTTTCTTTCTGTCGACTCTTCCCCGGTCTGATTGTGTTGCGCGCCTGTCTTTTGTCAAAGGTAAATAAGATTGTAGAAGGAAAATTTACGTGCGAGGGGTAATTAATTTTACTATGTGCCTTTTGATCGGTGCATGTGGATTTAACAGCTTGAATGCCCCTGTAAATACGTGCCCTATTTATTGTGATCTCCATGTGTGTTGATTGTAAATACGTGCTTCAGTCTTTGGTAAACTGTGCTTTCAAACCTGCCTGGTTGTCCTTTTCCTTCATTGGTCCGACATAAGTGTGTACGTATTGGATAGACGGGATGATTGTACCCCACTGATTCACTCCACTGGTTTAGCCAACGTCCACCCCATGGTTCGCTCGGCCGTAATAAGTTTACAGGTGGGCGTTGAGGGCTCGGTGCCCCGGTTGAAGAAATTGGATCAGTAAGTAAGGTAATGCGACTGAGGGTGTGAGGACTCTGCTCAATTTAATTGCCTCAACCAGCGTCTGTGGTTGCTTAACAATCTGTCGGGCCACGGAGTTATCTGTAGTCTGGTGGCCGCAGTGTCGGAAGTCAAGCGGCGGGTCCAAGCGACCCCCTTGTGCATCGTGGCGCACTCACCCTGAACCCATAACAATACATTACAGGAGTATTAGTAGAGTCAATTATGGATGATCTGTGACGAATGTTCGGGGAACTCAGTTTCAAAGTGTTTTCTGGGTCACTGATACCTGCTGATGGAAATGAGCTGGGGTGACCCTTTTGAAAATGTTGGTGTGATCAACAGAGCGTCTTTTTCAAAATGGCTGTCGGGCATCACAAAATATCTTGCTTGTTGCTCATCATCAAAAGTGATATGCAAGCTTTAGTTTCTTCAAACCTGGTAGAAAGTTAGGAACAGACATTTAGCACCATGCAGAGCGATATAAAATGTGTCCAATTATATTTTAATAATTGATCAAGTGACGCAATGTAATTGGGTCACTTGATCAATTGTTGAAAAAATTTTTTTGATTATTTTTCAGATTGAAATGGATTTCAGAAGTTTGACCTTGAGTTGACCTTTTGACCTCAAAAATAGTTGGTTTCCCCAATTCAGTAACGCACGATGCAATTGCTGCTTCATTCTCAAGTCAATGGGATGAAAATTGACGATTTTTCAGATAAAAATTGTTGATCTTTGAAGTTTGACCTTGAGTTGACCTTTGACCTTTTGATCTAAAAAAAAAAAAAGAGTTTGTTTCCCCAATTGTGACGCAGTATGCAAAATCTTGTTCAAATTTCAACTCGATCGGATGAAAAATGACCATTTCAGACATTTGACCTCGAGATGACCTTTGACCTCAAAATCAACAAGGCTTCTCAGTTGGGACCGACCTCGACAACTTGGTAAAGTTTCATGACGATCGATTTCGAATAATTGTGACCTGTGACCCTGTGACCACCAATATACTTGAAAAATCTTCGATTTTGTCACCAAGATTTCGGCTCGAGAAAACCAAGGATCGTTTTGAAGGTTTTAATATCAGTCTCGGTTCGATCCAGAATCCTTGTTATTCTTGCATTTTAAAAAACAAAACCCGGAATGTTCATCACGAAGTATTCGATGCTTGACGAATCTGCGGATTGGAATTGGTGAATTCACTCATTTCAGAGATTGATTGAGCACAGTCTTCACTCGCACGTTGTTGTTTGTCTGTATTGTACTGTATTACACTTACGCGAGTACTTACGTTATGAACCGAGATTTGTCCTTGAGAGGCACAGAACACCCCACGGATCGAGGAGCGGCTCTGATGGAGGAAACGCGCTCATCCGGGGGTTCTCCCGGTAATGAGGAGTCTGGACCCGGTAGTACTGTACTTCCCGTACGGGGTCGTGCCGTGTTCTCTATTTAAATAAATAATATATTTTATAAGGGGAATCCCACGATGTTCGGGTCGACGTCCTGAGCCGGTGAAGCGATTCCGTTCGTTGTAATCGGAGCTGCGGACGGATGTTGGATTCCTGAGAGCAGATTCGTTAAACATTAAATACTCCTCCCTCCTTTATGTTTGTTATATATCACCTCGACACCTTCGGAATCCTTCATGATCTTCGGTGCTGAGAGAGGTTTTGTTTATTTACGAACTGTACAATAATTGTTATTAAAAAGGCTGAAAATTTGGGGAGGAAGGTGGGGGGGGCGGGGTTGAAGTGGGAGGGGATTAGTAAATATTAACAAGAGAGATTTGGGTTTGGGGTTGGGGGAGGAATTAGTAAATATAACCAGAGAGATTGTTGGGTTTGGGTTGAAGGGGGAGGAATTAGTAAATATTAACCAAGAGAGATTGTTGGGTTTGGGGTTGAAGGGGGAGAATAATAAATATTAACCAAGAGAGATTGTCGGGTTTGGGTTGAGGGGAGGGAATTAGTAAATATTAACCAAGAGAGATTGTTGGGTTGGGTGAAGGGAGGAAATAGAATATTAACAAGAGAGTGTGGGTTTGGGGTTGAAGGGGAGGAATTGTAAATATTAACCAAGAGATTGTTGGTTTGTTCTAACTTCGTGAACCAAACCTATTAATCACTTTTTACTTTTCCAAGTCGTTTCAAAAAGATATTTTTCAGGGAATTAAAAGGAACAGATTTTCTGATAATCTCTCGTGATGAAGATTTTCTTTATAAATTCTCCTGAAAGTTGAGTTTGAATTTGATGTTTTTATTCTCAGATTTGTGTGAAGGTGAAGGTGGAGTCCGAGTTCGTTGATGATTATTCTCGCTCATCAAAGGTTTGAACAACAAACACAACAACAACAATGCTCCTGTTATAGTTTGGCTTGAATGAAATATTAAACACTTTCCTCCGTTTTTAGCTTGCCTGTTCGAAGAACAGCGGTAGCGTGAAAATGTTAAAGTTTTTGGTGCAAGTTATTAGAAGCTTGCCATTCATTTAATATGTGTACTAGGATGCTGATATTTGGATGGAGGTTCCTTTGGGTATACTATTGATGTATCGAAGTTGAAATTAACAAATGATTAAAATTTTTTTTAATTTCAACTAAGATGGTGTAAGAGCCACCCAATGCTCGCCTTTTATTACTAGACGGCTTGCCATTCATTTAATATGTGTACTAGTTTACTGATCAATATCAAATACAATATATTGCTTTAAAATAATTTGGATCAGACTTCACTGCAATGCTTTATAAAACTACAGGGGAGGCACACTCGTAGAGTGCAAAACCCGCGCGCCAATACTGCTGGATCACTTAAGTGAACCTGATATCCTATTCATTGTAGGTCAAAACGGATCAGACTCTACTGAACCACGATTGAATAAACTAAACTAGATCGACGCGCATGTAGAAATGCCAAAAAAAAAAATCGAAATTTTTTTGAAAAAAAAGTTGCAAAATTTGTTTTTTTTTTCTCTAACAATTTTTTTTTTGGGTTGGAAATCACTTAAACATGTAGAATGCAAAAAAAAATTCAAATATTTTTCAAATAAAATCGAAATTTTTTGAAAAAAAGTTGCAAAAATTTTTTTTTCTCTAACAAATTTTTTTTTTTGGTTGGAAATCACTTAAAACATGTAGAAATGCAAAACAAAATTCAAATATTTTTTCAAAATGGCGCCATAGCGGCTATATGGACTTTAACCAAGTCCAAAGTCTAATGGCATGATCCTTGGACCATACCTAATCCCCCCACCAGTTTCGTCGAAAATCCGTCCAGGAGTTTTCCGTAATACTGTTCCAAAACACAAACAAACAGACAGGGGTGAAAACAGTAACCTCCGTCCATCTTCGATGGCGGAGGTTAAATATTATTAGCCTAGTCTTTTAAAAACAATAAATATATAAACAGGCGAGCATTGGGTGGCTTTGACACCAACTCTCTGGTATTTGGTACCTGTTGTGTTTCTCACCGTACAAGTGTCCATTCCATCAGTACAGTATTCATCCAAATGAACATCCAGCCCATGTTATCCTCTTACTCGTAAGTTCGTATGATTCTAAACCACAACACTTTGTTCGGATGACACACAAATCCATGGTCCTACCCAGGATGTACAGTGCCTATAAGACAGTCTACACCCTCTTTTCAAAATTTTCACCTTTCGTTACCTACTAGCCTGGAATTAAATTAGATTAAATCAGACTTTTTCCACCTTTATTTACACATCGTGACCCACAACTTCCAGGTGAAAAACAAATTCTACAAATTTCAGAAAATTAATTAAAAATACAAAACTAGAAATCTTGGTTGGATAACTGTCCACCCCCCTGAGTATACTTGGTGGAAACACCTTTGCAGGCAATTACAGCTGTGAGTTCTGACAGCAATCGGTCTCCTTGCTTGGTCATCAAGTTTGGAGGGTCGGTCTGATCGAGGCAGGGTCTTGGTGGTACCACACGCCTTCCACCTCTTAATGATTGTCTTGACTGTGCTCCGAGGGATATTCAAGGTCTTTGAAATATTTTTATACCCATACCCTGATCTGTACCTTTCCACAACTTTTCACCGGAGGTCTTTTGAAAGCTCCTTCATGCTCATGGTTGAGTCTTTGCTGTGAAATGCACTTCCCAGCAGAGGAAACCTACAGGAACAGCTGATTTTATTCCGAAATAATCAGATTCACGACAATTTAACACAGGTGGAGGGCAATTAACTTGGTGTATGATTTTGAACTTGATTGGTTACACCTGACCTAATTTACAATTGCTATTATAAGGGGGGGGGGAGGGGGGGTGGACACTTATCCAACCAAGATATTCTTGTTTTGTATTTTTAATTAATTTTCTGCAATTTGGAAATTTGTTTTTCACTTGGAAGTTGTGGGTCACGATGTGTAATTAAAGGTGGAAAAAGTCTGATTTAATGTAATTTAATTCCAGGCTATCAGGTAACGAAAGGTGAAAATTTTGAAAGGGGGTTTAGACTTTGTGCAGGCACTGTATCTCAGAGAGACTCACTTCAGCGAGATTTGTTGCAAGCTGCTTTTACGCTTCATTGAAGCAATCAATAAGGAAAAAAAAACTACGCTCTATTAAGCATTTATTAACCTGTATGAGTTATAATATCATCATCATCATCATCATCATCATCATCATCATCATCATCATCATCATCATCCGGCTGTCTCCATGCTTGCATATGTAAGCCGTGGTTCACCTAATGGCTGCTTTCCAGACTGCACGATCTCTCTCAGCGACACATCCCATGTTTTCCTCGGATGGCCTCGAGCTCTCCTTCCATGCAAATTCATATTTATACATTCGTGAACAAGCTTTTAATATCAAAGGATGCCATTATGTTGTCCTCACTTGTCGGTGTTTTAGCTTTTGTTCAGAGCACAGAGGATTTGTTCACCTTGTAATCTTCCTGCTGAAATTGACAAAATCATGAATATACGCTGTGAGATGGTTATCCTGAGCTTATAGTTAAGAGATACGTGCACAAGTTTCTCAACACGACAAGAGATCGGAAGATTGGTCCGGACAAATGTCCAGTCGATATCAGGATGCCCTGGAAAGGGCAATCGTCACGAAGGTTTGAAGTACAAATCAAACATATTGTGTCCAACACATTTCTGGCTTGCAACCCGAGTAATCTTTACCTCTCGCCGTTTGCTGACGTCGGTCACAAGGATGTGCTACCCACCTCACAAACCAGCAATGTTATTTATGAGTTTAAGTGCCGATGTGAAGCTCGTACGTGGCCGCACAACACTAAGATTGGCTTATCGGATCAAAACAACACGTCCCCATTGGCGATTCGAAGAAAGATTGTGAGGGTTAGAACAGATCAGTGTGAGCATGTAAAATATCCAGCAACCACCGGCCACTGTACCTGCTTCATCTGCCATTGCACAGCACCTGGTTGCCAACCTATCTGTGCAGACCAGTACAATGCAGATATGTTCAGGATATTGAGCCGAGGTTGGAGCTCGTTTCATTTTCGTATGTTGAAAGCAACCTTCATCCTTACACGATCCAATACTATGTGGTCAAAAGGAATTTGTACGATCTCTGTGTCTCTTTCAGCATGGAAAGATCAAGGGAAGTACGGTAACAAATGGTGAATGGACCTTAGCGGAAACCCATCCCCCTCTCTCCAGGATGTGGTTGCAAACATCAATCATCGACGAACTCTGCTCCAGCCAATGGGAGCTCGAGGTGAAGATGATGAGCCGACCAATGGGCATTCGGATTAACTGTGACGTCATTACGGTTGAACCAATCAGCGTCTACCTTATTGAGACCTGCGTATAAAGCACGCGCCTTCACTTCCTTCTTCACTTGCTGCGATTTTTACCCGGAAGAGTGCAGCACGAAAAGCTTCGGTCACTATTATGTCGTGTTTGTTTGTATACATACATATTTATACATACATATTTATACATACAAATTGATATTTATACATACATATTTATACACCTTCCATGCAAACACAGCTGCCCGCCCCCATCCTTTCCACATGTCCGAACCATCTCAACCTACCCCTATGCATAACATCACTAATGCTTTCTATACCTAACCTGTCTCTTAATTCCACATTTGGTTTCCTATCCTTCAGTGTCACATTACACATCCACCTCACCATTCTCATTCATTTCGTTTCACACCTCCGTTCATCCTCCTTTTTGATCACCCATGTTTCACTGCCATACAACATCACGCTTCGAACGGAAGCTGCATAGTTTTCCCTTTAATTGGAGAGAGGGCCCTTTTGATGTCAATCGGGGTAACAACTCCTTAAACTTCCTCCAGCCACTTCTAATTCTTGCATTCACTGCTGCCTCCACACCACCACCTGCACCAATCATATCACCAAGGTAACATAATTTATCTTTACATTCCAGGGATATAGGTATCCCCATAAACTAACCTTTCCGCTCTAACTGGAGTCACTCGTTTACCTGCGCAAACAACACATTTGAAGTCAGAAATCACCTGCAGTCTACCCCTGATGCCACGACACCTCTTGTGCACCCAGCAGTTGCAGGATTCACACAATATTGAATTGCTACCGACACCTTTTCTACAGACAGCACAGGGCCACCTCCCTCTTTTTTTTTCACACTTCCTTCTCCCACACCACTAATCAGTACTTTTGTTATCACTGTATTCACTTTCAGTCCTCTGGTCTCCATATCCTCCTTCCATACTGCATATTTACCCATTACCTCTTCCACACTGTCGGCTATCAGCATACAGGAGTTCCCAAGGTTTGCTCCTTCTATTCTGCTTTGTGTAGCCTCAAGACCATGATGACGGTTGGGCTCAAGACTGACCCCCTGATGAACACCCACTTTCACTTCAAAATCCTCACTCTGCCCTCCATTTACCGTCGCAGAGGTTTTTGGGCCATCATACATTGCCATGACTACCCTAACTAACCAATCCTCCACACCTAACTTTCTCATGGACCATTGCACGACTTCCTGAGGCACCCAATGGAACGCCTTCTCCAAATCCACAAATATAAAGTACTGTTGTTTATTCTTTCTCAGATATTTTTTTCCTGTAATTGCCTTACTATAAAAATTGCCTCTATCGTGCCCATTCCTGGCACGAAACCAAATTGAATTTCATGTATATCAACACTCTGTGTTACAAATGTATCCAGGACTCTCTCTCTCTCTACCACTTTCATTCCATGGTCCAACAACTTCAGACCCCTATAGTTGCTCCAGAACTAAGGCATCACCTTCCCTTTATAAATATCACCATTACACACAACTCTTCAACCAGTCATCTGGGACAGATGTCTCCCTTATAATTGCATTTATCAATTACATAATTAAATTCACTCCAATATCACCAGATGCCTTCAGCATCTCTGCGACAATACCAGTCCTGCTCACCGCTTTACCATCCTTCATTTCGTCGATGGCTTTCTTCACCCATTTACTCTTTATCTCAGGTGGCCGGCCCTGCACCGGCTCTACTGCCTCCAGAATATCCCTGTTCAGAGGGAACTCCTCATTTAGCAGGTGCTCATAGTAACTCGTCCAAGCATTTCTAATCTCACCATCGTCAACCAGGACATTAACCATATCATTCTTCCCACATTGTTCTCCTATGAGATCCTTATTTTGACCGATCATTTGCTTTGCTTTCCTAAATATCTCCTCTCTACTCTGTGCGTTATTCATCACATCTGAAAGTGAATCCTGTATTTATGTTTTTAGCCTTGTAAACTTCCCTTCTTGCCATACGTTTAGCCACTAGGTATTCCTCCTTATCCCTTCCCTTTTTCCAAAGCCTAAACGGTCTTCTTCTTTCTTGAATCGCCATATTCGCCTCGTTATTCCACCACCATGTAGCCTCATGTCTAGCTGGGCTCTTCTATATCTATATCTACATATATATGTATATATATATAT
>CM068968.1:74323799-74336813 GCA_035128595.1 Eptatretus atami | reverse complement strand
TTCTTTGTTTGTGTCTGTTTGTGTGCGTCAACATTTTTCTCAGAGATGGCCAAACGGGTCTTCATCAAACATTCAGAAGTTTGTCAGTGAGTGCTGGCGAGTGTTTTAGGCAAAAAACAAAATTTACTTTTGAAAAAACAGTTGCCTTTTTTTTTCTTCTTATCGCTCAATAGTGTCTTGGCCTTTGTAGCTCTGAAAGGTCATATTAAATGAGCCTCAAGACCTTTCCTGAGTGGGGGAAGGGAAGTGTTTTTGCCCCCACAATTTTTTTTTTTAATTGATTTATTCAAAATGCCAACATGATTGGAACAGCACTGGGCAACGCCAGGTACCCCTTCTCGTATTGTATAAAATGGGGAGCCCACCATCTTCCCGCTTTTGGGGGAGTGACAATTCTTGGGAAGACGTCTTGAGATTCCAATGACGTTAAAGGCCTTGTGACTGCCTCAACAGGAGCAAGGTAGGACGAAGGAGCACCAGCCCAGAATGGGCAACCAAACTCAATGGAGCGATGTGTGAAAGTGTTGTTCACCGTTCTGTGCTCGATTCAGTTCAGGAATTCCTCAACTCCAGGGAGAATTCCCAGATGGTGACTAGTCATTGATGCTGGCTTTGTGATTATGACCTCCCTTGAAAGGGCTAACAGTAAAGCGCAAGTCCAAGGACTTACAAGGACTGCACCTCTTCTAATGCCGATCCAAAAAAGTTGCTTGGATAGTTAGATTGCTGATCCGTGTGGAGAGACTGTGAGAGCATGTGAGTGACTTGCCTGCGTCAAATGCCATGTTCCAAGTAGCTGACCAACGACATCTGGCAAAAGGGATTAAGTAGTATCAGGACTTTCACAAGAGTAATGTATCTTACACATCAGAAAAATGTGAACGTTGGTTTTCAAATGAATGAGTGTGATAATTTCTATAGATCAAGAATGATGTAAGTTCTAAGATTGTTGCCTTGTGGAAGCCCAGTCTGAATATGAAGATCAGACAACAAAGACAATCAAGGGCCACCTACTACTTCCAAATGAATAAAGAATTACTAAAACAAAAAATGAATAATTAATTGATTAATCAATAAATCAAAAATACTCTTTGTAGCCAAATCACTTTGTAACTGTCGTGTCCAAATATCGGCTTCCGAGCTCAAAATATGCCTGAGACATCGCCAGGATGAGAAATAAAAAAAATAAGTAATTAATAAATCGATAATAATGAAGTAATAATCAATAAATAAATTCATCAAAAAAAAATTTTTAAATAACATTTTTGCCAAAAGCACATCTTCACTTTTGTCCCCAAATTTCAGCTTCCTAGATCAAAGGATAGCTAAGGTTATTCGACCGGACCAAACAAACAAACGGAGAAAAACTGAGTACCATCCTTCGGCACCTGGCGATGACCGTCATGTATCACCATGATATGGAATTGGGAAGGAGCGGTGTAAAAAATCGAAACAAAAAAAACCTATGAGAAAGGTCTTCATTTTGACGGAGCGGATGGAAGGATAGAAGAGGGCGAGTTTATCGCCGCACCGTGTGGGGAGGAAAGGGGAAGGAGAGAGGAGTTTGTGGGGGGGGGGAGAAAGAAGTTTTCCTTCTGTATCCATACCTGTCCCATCCTTATTCCTCCCTTCTCCATTATTGTCCAATTCTCCCTCTGTTTTATCCTTCACTTCAACGCATTGGTGGCCACCCTCGCGCCGCTCCTTTTATCCTGTTGTTTTCCCTGATCCGTTTTGTGTACAATGAACGCACCAGACAACCTGACGATTCAGAATGTATAATGGATGAGTAAAGATGACATTCCCTTCCAAGGAACTTCCAACACAGAAGAGGCAATTATGAACCCATGGCAAGCCTGTACAATGGTTGCCAACCCCATGACATGTTTTTTATTGGACACTGTGCAGAGTCAAGGCTCAGGGGAGCGAGAACACGAAACGGATTCAAGGAGGCGACCAGGAAAACGGGGGTGGACACGCACCATGGAGTGAAGGATAAAACAGAGGGAGAAATTGGACAATAAATGGGTAAGGGATAAGGTAACAGCATGGATACAAGAAAATAAACTTCTTCCTCATTCCTACCAGCCCCCCGCCCCACCACTTTCCCCTCACAATTCCTCCTACCCTCCTCTCTCTCTCACCCTCATCTCTCTCCCTTTTCTTCCTACTCCTCCACGTCTCTCCCTCCTCTCTCTTCTTCCCTCTTCCCCCTTATCCCCTCCTCTCTCTCCTTCCCTCCCCTCTCCTCTCTCCTCTCTCCTCCCTCCCTCACCCCTCTATCCTCTCTCTCCTTCGCCCTCTTTTCCCCTTCCCCCCCTCTTCCTCTCCCCCCTACCCCTCTCTCCCCCCTTCTTTCCCTTTTCCCCTCCCTCCTCCTTCCCTTCCTCTTTCCCATCCCTCTCCTCACCCCACTCCCTGTTTTCTTCCTCCCCCCTTTCCATCTCACCCTCCCCTACCTCTACGTATGTTTACATCCTTTATCAAAATGACTTTAAATTTCCTTCTCAGTTGTTTTTCAACATTCCGCTATCAGTTGATACTTTATAATTTGATACTCACAAATACAACCAGTCACTTCACTGGCAGAAAATTTAAGTAGGGGGGGGAGGAGGAGAGAGAAGAGGGGGAGAGAGAGGTGGGAGGGAAGAAGAAGGAGTGGGAGGGAGAGAGAGGGTGAGAGGAGAGGAGTGGGAGAGAGAGCGAGGGGTGAGAGGGAGAGAAGAGAGGGATGAGGGTGAGAGAGAGAGGGGTGAGGAGAAGAGGGGTGGAGAGGGAAAGAGAGGGGTGGGGAGAGAGAGGGGGTGAGAGGGATAGAGGGGTGAGAGAGAGAGTGAGAGGGGAGGGGTGAGAGAGAGGAGTGAGAGGGAGGAAGCAGTGGGGGAAGCGAGGGGTGGGAGAGAGAGAGGGGTGAGGAGTGAAGAGAGGGGTGGGAAGAGAGAGAGAGGAGTGGGGTGAGAGGAGAGGGTGGGAGAGAGAGTGAGGGGAGGAGGGAGAGAGGGTGAGAGGTGGAGTGAGAGGGAGTGGTGAGAGAGAGAGGTGGGAGGGGAGAGGAGGTGGGAGGAGAGAGGGGTGGAGGAGAGAGAGAGGGGTGGGAGAGAGAGGAGGTGCAGAAGAGGGGAGAGGATGGGGAGAGAGAGAGAGTGGAGGGAGAAGGAGTGAGGGAAGAGGATGGGGAGGGAGAGAGGGGGAGAAATGGAGAGGATGGCAAGGAAGAGGAGTGGCAGAGAGCCAGGGTGAGAGGGGGAGGAGAGAGAAGGGGGGTGGGAGGGAGAAGAGGGGATGAGAGGGAGAGAGGAGTGGGAGAGAGAAGGGTTGAGAGTGAAGGAGGGTATGGGAGAAAGAGAGGGGTTGGGGGAGGGTGAGAGAGGGAGAGGGTGAGATGGGAGAGGAGGAGAGGGGTGGAAAGAGGAAGAGGGGTGGGATAGAGAGAGGGGTGGGAGAGAGAGAGGAAGTGAGAGAGGGAGAGGATGGGAGAAGAGAGGGGGTGAAGGGGAGAGAGGGGGTGGGGAGGGAATCTTCACCCAGACCTAAGAGAAGAATGTCGCTTACTTCCAATGGATCATCGATGCTTCAGCCAGTCTCAGGCGTGATGACATTTATCAACATTCCAGATGAACAAATCCGCTAAATTTGCGATCCGCTCGATCTGGTAACTTTAAGCGATGTAATTTGTTAGGGTTAGTTTTTTTTTTTTTAATTCTTGTGAGCACGAAAACGTTTGACAACAAAATGTATGGCTTTAAAATGCTGATGAAACATCCTGGCGTGCTATCCTCCGGCACAAGGACTGACAGTGAGCAAGCAGCTTACCAAGCCATCCGTTCCGCATCAACCTCTCTGCAAGCTACTTGCTAACGGAACACACTCATCATGAATTGTGTTTTAAAAGTTTCCAAAACGATCTTTAACGGACGCTCGTTCGGCAAGATAACCAAGGATCGTTTTGAAGGTTTTTCATACCAAACGGATCTCGGTTCGATCCAGAATCCCTGTTTGTCTTTCATTTTTAAACAAAACCCGGAATGTTCATCACAAAGTGTTGGATAATGTGACGAATCTGCGGATTGAAATTGTTGAATTCACTCATTTCAGAGATTGAGCACAGTCTTCACTCACACGTTGTTGTTTGTATTGTCCTGTACGGTACTGTATTACACTGTACTCGACGTACTGTACGTTATGAACCGAGATTTGTCCCTTGAGGAGCACAGCAGGAACGAACCCCCCGGGATCGAGGAGGCTCTGATGAAGGAAACGCGGTCAGTCCGGGAGGTTCTCCTGGAAATGAGGAGTTCGGAACCCGGTACGCTGCTGTTTCTTCCGTGCGGGATCCGTACTGTGCTCTATTTAAAATAAATAAATATTCTGTGGGGAATCTCACGAATGTCCGCTCCGGGCCCTCGTATACGATCGTGTCGATGTCCTGAGCCGGGTGAAGCGATTTCGTTTGGTTGAATCGGGAGTCGAACTGGTATTTGGTATTCCCTAAGAGCAGATTCGTTATTGACGAGTTAGTGAGATGGAAAGTTTGATCATAATCCCCCTCTAACCTCGGAAACTACAAACTACTCCCTCCTTTGGTCTTTGGTTATTATCACCATCCGCTACCCTTCGAATCCTTCATGATCTTTAGTGCTCAGAGGGGTTTTTTTAATGTTGATTTACGAAACTGTACAATAATTGTTAGAAAGGCTGAGAATTTGGGGGTAGTGGGGAATGGGAGGGGTTGTTCGGGGTGAGGTGGATTTACCCATGTTGAACTTTTTTTAAAAAAGCGAGGACACTTTCGGAGAGGGGTTGTATGCTTTCATATCTAACTCAATGTTGTAATGAAAAAAAATGGCAGGACAGTCAAAGTTGTGTCAATCTTTTGAAACACCCTGTTTGTTTGTTTGTGTGTGTTGTATGTATGTAATATATATATACATATATGTATATAATCGAAACATGAGAGTGTGACGAGCAACTCCATGCATCCCCATTGGCAACAACACGGTCCAACACAAAAACATTGCTTCAACCACAGAGGCTTTGGCCCAGTGACTGTCAAAGAGACAAAAGATGATCTGGTCATACATCAGTTAAACATACAAAACAGAACGCACCGTCCAGATTGAGGGCTTATTTGCCCTCGTCAGAATGATATACCCAGGGGTGCAAATTAACATTTTTATCCACCGGCCAGCAGGGCGCGGTGACTGAGAAAAGTTACCGGCCCAGCAGATTTCTACCGGCCGATAAAATAAAGACAAAAGTCACAAAATTTGATATCAAACACTTTAATATACTCTCATGAGTTGAGTTTGATGAGTGAGGTTGGTTGGATTGAGTGAGTTGATGGATGAGGTTTGGTTGGATGAGTGAAATTTGAATTTGAGTGAGGTGTTGGATGAGTGAGTTTTAATGGAGGAGGTTTTGCAGAATGGTGAGTTTGATGGAGGAGGTTGGGTGGAGTGACGTGCGTTGGATGAGTGGGGGGGGGTGGGGGGATGATGCAGGGAGGAGGAGGTTGTGGGTGATGGGGGGACCTTTTTTGTGTGGTGATGGGGGGGGCAGGGGGTTGTGAGTAGTGCTGGGGGGCATTTTTTTGTGGGTGATGGGGTGGTTGTGGGGGTGGTTGTGGTGTGGACGATGGGGCGGGGGGGGATTGTGGTGATCGGACGATGGGGGTGGAGGGGGGGGGGTTGTGTGATGGACAATGGTGGGTACTAACTCTTCGCGTCCACCCAACATCACATATAAACTCACCTCATCCACCCCTAACCTCACGCCATCAAACCACTCATTCACACAACATCACTCATCAAACTTCACTCATTAACAACCTCACCCATCAAACTCCACTCATTCACCAACCTCACCCATCAAACTCACTCATTCTCTAACCTCCCCCATGAAAATCACTCATTCACCCAAATTCACTCATTTAAACAAAAAACTTCACCCAAATCCCCCAAAAAAAACCTTTCACTTTCCAATTTAAACCCCCAAACTCACCCATCTAACTCACTCATTAAACCAAAAGCCCCTCATCAAACTCACACATCACCTAACCTCACAACATATCACTATTTAAACCTACTGGCATGAGAAAATGCGTCCACCGCACAAACCGTCAATCTCACGCAATCACGCGTGATTTGGAAGCGAGATGAAACAGCAAAATGGGCACCGTCAGAATTACCGGTGATGTCTACGGATTTCTGCGGACAAAAAACAGTAGTTTTAGTTGAGAAAACTAGTATAGAGAAGCTAGGTACAAATGTAACAATAACAGGAATCACCGGTGATTCGCTCAGCCGGGCAGGTAAGGCAGTATTGTGTATCCCGCCCAGCAGCAAAGTTAGGCGGCCTTGGCGACGGCGGCCGTTAATTTCCACGCCCATGTATACCGATAAATATCTAACCGATGATGACCCACATTCGTCGTTTATACATCAGGCGCCACCTCGCTCACCATATGTTTACATCTGGAGGTGCGTCTGATTGGATGTAACACTTCCGGTCAAATGTTTCAAGAACAGCCCTATTTTTGGCAGTTTTTACTGAAATTTAAGCAGTTTAATGTTTCAATGTACTCTGAAATTAAAGCAGCAGAAAATAAACAATTGCAGATAAAAATAAATCAAGGAATCGTTTTGTTGAACAAATTAATTTAAATTTTGACTCCAATCAAAGTAGCGCACCTTTTGCGATATAACAGCCGAACATACTCGTGGGCATTCTTTCCAACAATGGAAATCAAATATTGTTCGAAAGTTCTTCCAACACTGTGCAGAAGTTCCCACAAATGTGTTTGCACTGTAAGGTTGGTTTTGCTTTTCACCCTTCTGTCCAGTCATGCCACCAGCGTCGATGGGGTTTAAGTCTGGAGACTGTGCTGGCCATTCATGATTTGAAAGCCTCCCGTCTTGTCTCTTCTCTAAAGGTATTCTGACGTAGTCTGGAGGTAATGTTTTGGGTCGTTATCTTGCCTGTAGAATGAACTCCCTGACGCAACTAGGCGAAGAACCAGCAGGGTATTGCATGGCGCTGAAAAATGCTGTGGTAGCCTTTTGGTTCAGGGTGCCAGTCCTCTGTGGCAAGTCGCTGACTCTGGATCCAGCAAAAGAGCCCCAGATTCATCACGCTCCTCCTCCCACATGTTTGACAGTTGGTGTCACACTGAGGAAAACAATCCTTTTGGACCACTTCGAGACGGCGTACAAAAACCCTGCGTGGAGAACCGAAAATTTCAAATTTTGATTCATCGGTCCATAAAGACCTTCTTCAAGTTTTCAGTTTTGGTCAACTGAGGTCTTCATGGCCTAGGCAAGCCTCTTTTTCTTATTTTTGCCATCTTAGCAATGGCTTTTCTAACTTGCCACTCGAGCGTCAAACCTGCAGCTGAAGTATTCTCTTCACAGTGAAACTGAGACTTCCCTTAACTTCGACCAGTGTTAATCTGTGCCTGAAGCTGCTGTCCTGTGAATCTGCCTATCAACAAGCTGTTGACATCTCCCAGAAACTTGTCTTCTGATTGTGTTGATGGCTTTGGGTCTGCCAGACCTCTTCCTGTAGAGTTTCCTTCCAGTTTCCCAAGTGCCTTTTTGATGGTGTAAGGAAATTGTACTCACTGAACAACCTTGGCTTCTTTGCAATTTCTCTAAAAGGAAAGAGCCTACACTTTAAAGGGTTTAATGTCTGTCTGTCTTCCTTTGTTAATTGCTTTTCTTGCCATTATATAGCAATATACTACTTCCTGCAGTGCAATTTGTCCAAATAATGCTTCAGAGGTTGTAGCAACACACTGCTAGTTCCAACACTGCTTTTATACAGACAGAGGGGTTTGTAATATGCAACAAAAGTTGGAATACACTGTCAGAAAATTGTTTGCATCACACTTTCAAGGCTTAATTTAACTTCCAAATTAGCTGCAGAACAGCTGCAGTTGCTAACCCATTACTTGTTCCCTGAAAAGGGCTTTTTTAACAACTCTGAATTTACATATTTTTCAGTTTTTTGGTAACCTAAACTTTTTTTTTTAACCTCTGCCAGTTTCCGCTTAGGCTTTGACATTTCAGGTTATTCAACGTGGACTTGAACTGCTTAAATTTCAGTAAAAACTGGAAAAATGGGGGTGTTCTAAAGCTTTCGACCGGGTAGTGTATACCTTGTCGAGGCTTTGTATGAGAGCCCAGACACACACGCACAGCAAGGGGGGCATGAGACAAGAGGGGCTGGGAGGGGAAGGACAAAACAGTGGGGAACCATAGACATTAGGAGATTCTGCGGAAGGGAGAAGGATTTGGGCGGGGAAAGTGGGGAATACAAGATGGACATTAAAGCTGCCTGGCTTAGCTACCTGGCAACCAAGCTGCCATGTGCAAGAAGGTGTGTTGTGTGCGTGCGTGGATACACAACATATACACTACTGGTCAAAAGTTTCAAACACCCACAATTTTCCAATTTTTACTGAAAATTTGAAGCAGTTCAAGTCCAGTGAATAACCTGAATGGTACAAAAAAAAGCAAAGCAAGCAAGGGTGAAAGCAAAGCAACCTACAAGTGTCAACAGCAATTTGTGGGAACTTCTGCAAACAGTGTTGGGAAAGAACTTTCCCAAAGCAAATATTGATTTCCATTGTAGAGAATCCACGAGTAATGTTCGCTGTTATAATGATCTGCAAAGGTGGCTACTTTGATGAGTCAAAATTAGATTAAATTTTGTTCAACAAAGATTCCATGATTTCTTTTTATCTGCAATGTTATTTGTTCTATGCTTTAATTTCAGGTAAGCATTGAAACATTAAAGTGCTTAAATTTCCAGTAAAAACTGGAAAATGGGGGTGTCTAAACTTTAGAAAACCGGTTGTCTTACAAAAAAAAAAAGCTATCAATTTTGTTTTGGACACCAACTATGGTCACTGATGCTGTGCCTATATATCAGTTCACTGGTATCATTTTCAGTCATGAAACTCAGAAGGCCAAACAGGTGAGTCATCCTCACCAAGGTGTTAATCAGCCAGCCACAGGGCAATGAACTCAGATCCTAAAGACCACAAGCCAGACACCCTAACCACAAACCAACACCCGGCTGATCTATTGTGCTCCATGTTGTTTACATGAGTATCTAAATAAGAACAAGTGTTATGGCCTCAAAATCAATGTTACTAGCGGATACCCTTGACATGCACAGGATATGCAGTACAACATAGCTGGTGCAGACGAAGACCGTACACGGGGAAGACAAATACGCATTGGTTGCAAAATGCAAGTGGTACTATGGAACGCCAAGACTCCCAGAACATTGTCGGCATGTCAGCTAAGTGCCACAGCAATTTCATAGGGATCGTGTGAGGCGACCGAGTTTTTAGTGTGCAAGCTTGGTATTAATAATAGAGATATTAATTAAATTTCTCTGTGTTCTCTTTGCATGGTGCTGAGTCCTTTTTTCACTGATCTCCTCTAATCTCTTCTTCCTGATGTGCCCAGCATGCTTCTCTGGAGATCACATCTATCTCAGCAGTGGTGGATTGCTGCTTCAAGAAGGAATGAAAGTCCTTTGGAAGAAGTTTTGTCTGAAGTTGTACGGTACAAATAGATCCCTTCTAGTTTTGCCATTGTTGCTGGGGATAGTACAATAAATATCAAATAAAGAGCTCTTCCTGTAAATCAAACAGTATGGACGCGTATGGACTCACACCGAATCGCGACTGGGCAAAGCGACACGCGCTGAACTGCTCTTCTCTCTCTCTCCTTATCTCTCTCTGCTCTCTCCCCCCCCCCTCTCATCTCCTCTCTATCTCCCACTCTCCATCTCCTCTCTCTCTCTCTCTCTCTCTCTCTCACCTCTCTGCTCATCTCTCCTCATGTTACAAAAATGGTTTAACACCCGTTAAATATTTGTAAAAAAAGTATCTCAATCTTAAAACTTATCTCTTTGAAGATGCCAAAGAAAAAAAAAAAAAGGCAAAATCCGGACTTTTTAGATACATTTACAAGCCCGGTGGACGGAGATTTAAGGACCGGAAAGGATGATGTTGTCCGAGAAAAACCGACGTATGGCCGGCCCCTTGGGTTTAGTAAATATGAATCAAGAGAGATTGTTGGGTTTTGTTCCTTTACTCGTGTAACCAAAACCTATTCATTCGCTTTACTTTCAAAGTCCGTTTCAAAAACGGGGAAAGAGGAAGGGAAGGAGAGGAAGGAGAAGGGGAAAAAGGGGGGGAAAAAGAAGGGGGGAGAGAGGGGAGGGGGGAGAAAGGGGGGGAGGAAGGTGGAAAAGAGGGACGAAAAGGGAAGAGAAGGAAAAGAGGGGGAGGGAGGGAGGAGAGGGAAGAGGAGGGAGGGGAGGGAAAAGATAGAAGAGGGGGGGAGGGGAAAGGGGGAAGAGGGAAGGAAGAGAGAAGGAGGGAGAGAGTAGGGGGGAAGAGGAAGAAAAGAGGGAGGAGATGAGGGGAAGAGGAGAAGGAGGGAGGAGGAAGCCGAAGGAAAGAGGAAAGAGAGAGAAAAGGAGAGAGAGAAAGAAGAAGGGGGAAAAGAAAAAGGAAAGAGGGGGAGAAAGAGGGGGAAGAAAAGAGGGGGAAGGGCGGAGAGGGGAGAAGGGAGAGGAGGGGGGGGAGGGGGGAGGAAAGGAAGAAAAGTAAGAGGGGAAAGAAAGAAGAGGAGGGAGGGGGAGAGGGGAAGGAAGGAGAGGGGATTTTTCAGGGAATTAAAAGAAACAATTTTTCTGGATATCTCTTATGATGAAGATTTTCTTTATAAATTCTCTTAAAGTTGAGTTTTGAATTTGGATTTTTTATTTTCAGATTTTATTGTGAAGGTGAAGGTGGAGTCGAGTTCGTTGATGAATTACTCCTCGCTTCTTCAAAAAGGTTTGAACAACAACAACAACACAACAACAACAACCAATGTCCTGTTATAGTTCAGTCTTGAATGATAATTAAACACTTTCCTCCGTTATATTTGGGTACCTGTTGTGTTTCTCACCTACAAGTGTCCATTCCATCAGTAGCAGTATTTATCCAAATGTAACATCAGCCATGTTATCCTCTCACCGTGATACCCGTTTTCACTCAGTCTAGTCGTTCGTGTTTTGTGGCCGCTGTGTCCTTCATTGCAGTCCTCGGCATTCTCGGGTCTTTTCCGGGGCCTGGGCTTTGGTACATCTAAAAAAAGTCGGAATTTGCTTTTTTTTTTTTTTTCTTTGGCCATCT
Source organism: Eptatretus atami (assembly GCA_035128595.1). NCBI lineage: Eukaryota > Metazoa > Chordata > Myxini > Myxiniformes > Myxinidae > Eptatretus > Eptatretus atami. The sequence goes on along the minus strand of CM068968.1, from coordinate 74,325,613 downwards.
TAAGAGATAAGTTTTAAAGAAATTTGAGATATCTTTTACATATTTCGGGTTAGCAAACCCCATTTTGTACATTGAGGAGAGAGAGAGAAGAGGAGAGAGAGAAGAGAAGAGAGAGAGAGGAGAATGGAGAGGGGAGATAGAGAGAGAGAGAAGGGGGGGGGGGGGAAGAGAGAGAGAGAGAAGGAGAGAGAGAGAGAGAGAGTTCAAGGCGGTGTTCCCAGTCCGCCGATTCGGTGTGAGTCCATACGGTTCCATAACTTGTTTGAATTTTACAGGAAGAGCCTTCTTTAATTTGGATATTTTATTGTAACTATCCCAGCACAATGGCAAAAACTAAAGGGATTCTATTTGGTACCGTACACTTCAAGACAAACCTTCTTCCAAAGACTTTCATTCCCTTCTTGAAAGAAGCAATCCAATCGCACTGCTTGAGATAGATGTGATTTCGCAGAGAAGCATGCATGGCCATCAGGAAAGAAGAGGATTGAAGGAGGATCAGTGAAAAAAAGGACTCGCACATGCCCCAAAGAGGAAACACAGAAATTTAAATAATTATCTCTATTTAATACCAAGCTTGCCACACTGAAAAACTCGGCTCGCCGTCAACAAACGATCCCTTATGAAATTGGCTGTGTGCATTAGCCTGACATGCCGACAATGTTTGGGAAGTCTTGGCGTTTCCCATAGTACCACTTGCCATTTTGGCACAATTGCGTATTTTTTGTCATTTCCGCCGTGTACGGTCCTTGTCGTCTGCTACCAGCTATGTTGTACGCATCCTGTGCCATGTGCACGGGTTATTGCTAGTAACATTGATTTTTTGGAGGCGCATACACCCTTGTTTCTTTATTTTTAAGATACTCAATGTAACACATGGAGGCACATAGATTCAGCCTTGGTGGTTGGTTTTAGTGGTTTAGGGTGGTCCTGGCTTGGGTTCTTAGGATCCTGAGTTCATGCCTCTGTTTGGCTTGCTGAATTAACACCTTGGTGAGGATTGATCTCCAACCCTGTTTTGGCCCTTCCTTGAGGTCGTGAAATTGATCCAAGTGGAACTGATATATAGGCACAGCAATCAGTGACATACGTGGTTCCCAACAAAATGATAGCTTTTTTTTTTTTTTTTGTAGACAACCGGTCTAGTTTTAGAACCCCATTTCCCCCAGTTTTTTACTGAAATTTCTAAGCACTTTAATGTTCAATGTACTTCTGAAATTAAAGCATAGAAAAATACAATTGCAGATAAAAAGAATCATGGAAATGTTTTGTTGAAACAAAAATTAATTAAATTTTTTTTTGAACTCATCACAGTAAGCCACCTTTTTTGCAGATTAACAGCCCGCATATCCGTGGTATTCTTTTCTACAATGGAATCAAATTATATCCGTTTGGCCGGAAGTTCTCTCTTTTCTCCCAAACAACGTTGCGAAGAAGAGTTTTTATTTCCACAAATGTGTGCCACTTGTAGTTGCTTTGCCTTTTCACGCCCTTGCTGCCCTTTGCTTTGTTTTGTACCATTTCAAGGTTATCACTGGAACTTGGAAACTGCTTAAATTTCAGTAAAATTGGTTAAATTGTGGGTGTTTTGAACTTTTGACCAGTAAGTGGTAATATGTGTATCCACGCACCCAACACAACCTCTTGCATGGCCCAGCTTGGTTGCCAGGTAGCCTAAGCCAGGCACCTGGTTAAGAAATGTTCCATCTGTATTCCCACGTTCCCGCCATTTCCTCTCCCTTTCGCAGATTTAGCTATCTTTTCCTAAGTTATGTTCCCACTGTTGTCCTATCCCCACTCCCCAGCCCTCTTTGTCT
>CM068968.1:74284425-74306701 GCA_035128595.1 Eptatretus atami | reverse complement strand
TATTTGCAATATTCACATTCTAGAGGAGTCCATTATAAAATTATAAGCCCCTGAAGTTGAAAAAAAATGCCTTTTTCACATTTGGCATTTTTAGGGCCAAATTTCAAAGGTCTCTAGAGATAGATATTTTTTTAAACTATGAGGAATTGAAAGCTAATCTTTGCATGCTGGGTAGAGCCATATAGATCACATTTAAGGAATTTTTCCAGCAAAATTCTGAGGAGTGACCTGGGGAGGTTTTTGAAATTTAGGTGAGTTGGCACGGAATGACCCAGAAGTAAAAATCCACATCATTTCTTGGATTGTGTCTGTGATTATCATATATATTGTTACGGTTCTAGGAACCGTATGCATACAAACATACAGTTGTCCCGAAGTCAGTTATTCCGTTAAGTATATGTGTAGATAGAACCCCTCCTTGTGTTTAGTGGGAAATCAAAGGGGTGCGTTGCGATGCTTTTTTAGTTAGATTAATAAATCTTTATATCCCCTCCATTACGAACCACAGTACCTTCCTCTCGCATGGGCTGAACAAACGCTTGTTCGCCTACTCGCCCAACCAGCGACTCACTGTCCGAGGCAAAATCCTCTTGCAGTAGTTCCTTTTTGGCAAGTCCGCACGTGTGGAGTGGGCGGGCTTCCCGCTATGGCCGAAATCCCGCCCAGAAAGGGCGGCCCCATGGAAACCCCATCCAATCAGGGCGAACAGTGACGTCGGCTTCACCAAGGCCCCTCCCCGCTGAGGGCAATCGATAAATTACGACACGATCCTCAGGGTAGGGTGCTGAGAGAGTCGGAGAGTTCGTTGGTTGAGTGCTGAGAGGGTGAGCGAGTGAGCTGGAAAGTAAGTCGTCTTGGGAGTGAGTTGGAAACCCTGATCCCCACCTCGGACTCCGCTCTACTCAACCCGGGCTCTTTCGCAGACACGGTCTCCACGCGTGTGGCCGTGGACCGAGCCGCACGACCATTGACAGGTGCCGCACCATGGAGCGTCCCTTCCCTCCAACGTTCAGCGGTACCCAAGGAACTGCCGATCTCAGCTCACCTCCCTCTCTTGCTGCGGGGGTCCTTTGCAAACATCTGGGTTTTCTTTGTTTCGTCTGAGTGTGTGGGCCGTCTTTAGTAGAACTGCATAGTTGTTTTTAGTTGATCATTGTAAATCTTGCCTTGTTGTATTCCGTGTAAGTCTGCTCTGTGTCTTTCTTTTGTAAGTGCTTGTAAAATAAATTATTGTAGAAATGTTCCCAGTTCGTTTCTGTCTTTTCCTTCATTGGTCCAGCATGCTTCGGATCTGAGGTTAGCCGGGTCTTTATCCCGATAATCTGTTCATCTCTAGCCGGTACGTCTTGGTAGTTCCGCTCGGCTGCATCCGATCACGGAGTTGGTAGTTGGTATGTACCGTAGTTGTCGAGTGATCCGGTTCGGGCAAGGCGTACCGAGGGCGTGGTTCCCGGTAGACGACACCGCGTGGTTATAGGTAACATTGGTTCCAGACAAACCCTACGCTACGCGGTGGGGTATTGGCGAGTCCACGTCGGTTAAGCAACCGCGCCGCATCACAGGAATTAATCCGTGAGCGACGGCCTACAATTCCGGAGTCTGGTGGCGTGACCGACGTATGCGGTCGTGTCTCGCCATCCTGTCCCAGCCCGCAACAAATATTATATATACAGTCATGCGCCACTAAACGACGGGGTTACGTTCTGAGAAACGGGTCGTTAAGCGACGTCGTCGTTGTGCGAAATCATTTTTTTCTTTCCGTTTTCGTTTTCGAAACATCTACTTACACAAACCTAGACACCTTAGGCTATATGGTGTAGCCTATTTCTCCTCGGATACAAACCTCTACAGCATGTTACTGTTCTGAATACGTCGGCACATTGTAACACACATCCAAGAGAGACGGAAGACACGTTAGATTTACCTTTGTGCTGTTTCATGACGGCCTATCGGTGTTGATAGGCAGCAGCTTACAATCGCCTCTCACATCGATTATAGAAAGGTGAATAATTAGCGTTTGGATTTAATAAATACGTAATCATTGCATCGATGTTATAATTTACAAATGAAGAAACGAGCACCTGTCAATTGGTGATATATATTTTCGGAACAGTGTGATTGTTTTAACAACATAAAAGCTTCACCAAAAACAAATTTGTGTTTTAATGTCGATAAGAAACGATTTATTCGCGGAATTCTTTAATTCAAAGGTAATTTCTTGCTAGAAGGTAAACGTGGCAAACATTGGTTCAGTTTGAAAGCCGATTTCCTTGAATCCCGGATTTAGCACGACCTGCTTTTTTCGCGATGACATTTTATGGACCTCAACGATCGCAATTATAAAGGGCCACACTGTCGTTTATTATCATTATGAGGTATTATGTACTGTCAGTTGTCATAATTGTATGTGTTATTTTTATAACGAGGCTACATCATCGGCTGATAGGAATTTTCAGTTACATTTTTTTTTTAATTTTTTTTTTTTTTTTTTTTTCAGAGCTGGCAGATCCGTCGTATATGCGATCCGTCGTTGCCGGAACGTCGTTAAGCGGCGCATGACTGTGTATATATATATATATATATATATAATATATTATATATATATATAATATATAAATCTTATTTTATACTATATTATATATATCTTCTCTCTTCTCTTTCGGCTGCTCCCATTAGGGTCGCACAGCGGATCATCCCGTTATGATCCGCATAATGATTTGGCACAGGTTTTACGCCGGGTGCCCTTCCTGACGCCACCCTGGTCCGCTCTTAACGACACAGGGATATGGTACACCTATTCTAACCGGGGCATACCACCGGCCCAGTACACTGGTTCTCACTTCGCCGACCTCGGAAGGAATGACAGGCTGAGTCAACTCCTGGTGTGTATTAATTCAAGCGGCCAAGGGGCTTGAACTCAGGACCTTTTGGATCCCAAGCGCTACCCACCAGGCAGTTATATATATTATATCTATCTAATCTATATATATATTGTTGTGGGCCGGGGGTCAGGTGAGAAGACCACCAGGTGGGGGAAGCTAATCTCGGCTCCCACCAGACTCCCGGGAATTGTAGGGCCATCGCACACAGATAATTCGTGACGCAGACGGGTCGCTTAATCGACCATGGACGCCAATAACTCAACCGCGTGACCTAGGGTCCTCCCGTCGATGGGTTAATCGGGTTACCTAATTAATCACGTGATTTAATTAACCGGGGAAAAACGCCCTCGGTACGCCTTGTCACGAACCGGATCACTACTGGATCGGATCACTTTACCGGATCGGATGCATCGAGCGACACTGCCAAGGACGTACCGGCTAAAAGGAACAGATTGTTGGGAATAAAGTCCCGGCTAAGCTAGGATTCGGACCATGTGAATCAATGAAAAAACCACAAAAAGACTGGGAACATTTCAATAATAATTTATTAACCAATGGGCGAGGAAAGGTATGTGGCACGATCAAGATTTATTGGGGTGATGTGGCGGAGTATAGGGGAGAGAGGTGTGATGCAGCAAGTAATAAGCAACTTCCAAAAGCGGACACAGAGCAACTTAACGCCAAAATAATAACAATAATAATGATAACAATAACAATCTTCTGCATTCTTACTTAAGCAGACAGGTGCCAGGACACACACATACACGCACACACAAGACACAGAAAACCCGATGAAGAGGGAGTATTGAAACAAGAAGGGAAAGGAGTTGAGGTTACGATCTCGTACTTGTACTTGATTACATGACGCGCCACCAACACGTTTCGGGGGGGGGGAATGCTCCGTGTGTGGTACCCGACAGTTGGCACATCGTCTCTGGCTTCAGCAGCGCGTGTGAAGACCGTGGGCGTGAAGAGGGGCTTGAGTGGAGAAGTGGCGGAGTCCAGAGTGTGTGGATGGAGTGGTAGGCGGGACCAGGTAGGCAGGTGGGGTCAACGTGTGTGGGCGGAGATGAGGGAGGCGGAGTCCAGGCAGCGGGTCATGGCGATGTCGAGCAGAGAGAACGAGGGCGAGGCCAGAGAGAGAGAGAGAGAGAGATGGCGGAGGGACCGCTCCGACCTTTATAGGACTTGCAGCTGGGGTGGGGGCCACCCGAAGCGAGAGCGTCATCACCTGAATCGGGCGCTCCGATTGCCCCGATCCCTCATGTGGCCTACTACTTTGGCGGAAAACGCACCACTTCGTTTTCTGGCAAGGTCATCTAGATAGCGAAAATATTCTGCTCCGACCCCAGGACATGACACGAATCACCCACCGAAAATTGGCGCGCGAATCGTCCCTCAAAACCCCCGGGCCGCGCCCTGGCAACCGGCTGAGGGTCCCGTATGCCCGCTCGTGCGTCCGACCAGCGCCGATCAACGCGCTCGCTACCGCGCGCGCGCCAACGTGGCCCGCACTGTACAACATTCCCGGCTCGATCGCAGTTTGCTGGCCGAAGAGACGAGAAGACGTTCACCATCCGTGAGGAATCCGCTGCTGCCAGCGAGGTACATTGTTATGGATAAAACCATGCATGTTTCGCGAGCGGCATAACGTGTCTGCCTTCAGCTCATTCCATACAGTGCGCGTCGTTCGCCATTCCCGCACGTTGCCAGCGCTCACGTCCGACACGACTCTGCTAGCGTGTACGTGGGGCGAACACCAATATGTATCAGGTATTTGGTTGAAAAGGAACGTGCTGCTTTTACTTCGCACACTCGTATCCCGCCCAACATTGCGTGGAGTCGTCTTTATCGGCCTCCGTACGCGTTTCGTGCAGCGTGGGCGTCGTGCTAGCTGTGTTTCCTGTGTTGTGAAAAACCATTCGTGCAGCCTCTTAAGAGATATTCATTCGTATGCCTTTTTAATGCAACTGGCAATCTTCCCCAGATCATCGGAAGCTCGAGTCGATATCCCCGCCACTGCCAAGTGCACTGTATGACTCTCCGCACACGTTGCGTTGAGGGCTCGCTTGGGAACGAGGGCTCTGCGCTGTTAATGCTCGCGCGTCATCGTTTCCTCGCAGCAGCGGCGCCGCACGCACTGGCCTCCGTGAGGGCCCATTTCACAGCGAAAGCGCACATGGCTCAATTTATCTCAGGAATAATCAGAAAGAAGAGTGGGGACGAAATGAAGAAAAAATGATGAAAGCAAACCCAGCTATGAGATCATCGCAACGCACGCCCATGTTGTCCCGCTAGACAAAAGGAAAGGGACTATCTACACGTATAATAATGGAATAACTGTCTTGGGACCACTGTCTGTTGGATGCATGCGGTTATATAAATCGCAAATATATATATATATATATATATATATATATATATATATATATAAATATATATATCACACATACATACAGTACCTACAGTCTACACTCTCTTTCAAAATTTTCACCTTTTTGCTCTTATTGCTCAGAAATTATATATATATATATATATATATATTATATTATTTTATGTTTTTTTTAATGTTGAAGGCTTCAGTCAGGACGAAATAGTCCCATCGAGGCCAAGCCTGAATAAAAGAACTGCATTGATAGAAAAGCAAGGAAAGAGAATAGTCTCAGAGTTTTTGAGGAAATAAAAAAATCTGCATTTTAAAAGGGGAAGGTCATAAGTGTTTGGGAAAACGTGAGAAAGGTAAAGGTTCCAGAGTTTGGCAGTCGAATGGAAGAAACAAACATCGTAATGGCCCACCCTTGAGTTGCCAATGGCACAACAATAATCATGTGATGTAGTGGCTTGTCGAATATTCTTTGGTCTCGCTAATGGTGGAGGTACACAAGCAGCAAGTTCTTGCGAGCAGAAACCAAAGTAATATCTGTAGAAAAGAGAAAGAGAGCCTACTATATGCGGCGTAATCTGAGCGGGTCGAGTTTTGAAGTCAATTGGTAGAGTTGACAATATCTTGGTTGGATAAGTGTCCACCCTCTAAGTTATAACTTGGTGGAAGCACCTTTGACAGCAATTACCGCTGTGAGTCTGTTGGGATAGGTCTCTACAACTTTGTACACCTTGATTGGGCAATATTTGACCATTCTTCTATACAAAACTGTTCAAGATCAGTCAAGTTGCATGGGAGCGTTGATGGACAGCAATCTTCAAGTCATGCCACAGATTTTTTGATTGGATTTAGGTCGGGGCACTGACTGGGTCACTCAAGTACTTTTACTTTTTGTTCCTTAGCCACTCCAGTGCAGAAAGCTCACGTATGGACAAGACTGTGTGATGCGGGTCGTTGTCATGCTGAAATATGAACTTCCGTCCCAATTTCAGCTTTCTCGCAGAGAGCAGCAGGTTTTCCTCTAAGGTTTTTTCTGTATTTTGCTCCATCCATTTTCCCTTCTTTCCTGAAAGTGCCCCAGTCCCTAATGATGAGAAACATCCCCATAACCTGATGTTGCCACACCATGCTTCACAGTAGGGATGGTGTTCTTTGGCTGATGTGCTGTGTTGAATTTGCACCAAACGTAGCGTTTTGCATTTAGGCCAAAAAGTTCCATCTTGGTTTTGTCAGATCACAAAACGTTTTGCCACACGGCTTCAGAATCTCCAGAGTGGTTTGTTGCATATATCAAAATGGACTCAAGGTGGGCTTTTTGATCGTGGCTTCCTTCTTGCCACCTCCCATACAGGCCAAACTTCTGGAGTGCTTGGGATAATTGTTGTCACATGCACACAGTGACCAGTTTTTGCCATAACGGCATGTAGCTCTTTTCAACATTGCCATTGGCCTCTTGGTGGCCTCTCTGATCAGTCCCTCCTTACTTTGTCATCCAGTTTTGAGGACGGCCTGATCGAGGTTTGGATCTTCGTGATACGTATGCGTTCCACCTCTTAATGATTGTCTTGACTGTGCTCCAAGGGATATTCAAGGCCTTTGAAATATTTTATTCCCATACCCTGATCTGTACCTTTCCACAACTTTATCCCAGAAGTCTTTTGAAAGCTCCTTCATGCTCATGGTTGAGTCTTGCTGTGAAATGCACTACCAGCAAGAGGAAACTTTCAAGACAGCTGATTTTATTCTGAAATGATCAGAATCAGCACATTTTAACACTGGTGAAGGCCAATTAACTTGTGTGTGTTTTTGAAGGTGATTGTTTGCACCTGAGCTAATTTACAATTGCTATTATAAAGGGGGGGGGTGGGGTGGACACTTATCCAACCAAGATCTTCAAGTTTTGTATTTTTAATTAATTTTCTCAAATTTGTAGAATTTGTTTTTCACTTGGAAGTTGTGGGTCACGATGTGTAATAAGGGGGAGAAAGTCTGATTTAATACAATTTAATTGCAGGCTATAGGCAACAAAAGGTGAAAATTTGGAAAGGGGGTTGAGACTTCCTATAAGCACTGTATATACAGAGTCTAGTCTTGTGAAGTTCGAACATATAATGGACATAGGACACAACAGAAAAACAAACAACAAGAGGACAGGGGGGGCAGACAATAGCATGGTTGAGGGACAAATAAAGAGACATTGAAGATGAGGAAAATGAGGACGATTAAGGAATAGGAAGAGAACACAGGGGATGGACAAGATTGATACAGAAGCAAACCCTCAGGAAGGAAAAACAGAAAGTTGCAAAGAGTTGGGCTTGGGGAGAGTTAACTGGGTAGTAAAGATCATGGTTTTGAATGGAGGACGATCTGAGATTTTGGTGAACAGGTCTCCTGAAACCTGGAGGGAAGACCGAGATTGAAGAGAATGTGGAAGTTCATTCTACAGTTGGAAGTAAAGAAGAACCCTGCAGAAACCTGGGGCGAGGGAACGCACATAAGGAGCAGAGGTGCAAGACCAGAAAGGAAATGGTAGAAGACAAAGAGACTTTGAAAATAATTTTTAATATAACAGCTCAAATGAGCTAAGATCCTCGTCCTCTTAATGATGACATCATAAAACCGAATATGACGTCATTGTGATGTATCAGGTTTGCGATAAATTATCTGTGCTAATGCCGGCTTGATTCCTGCAAACAAAATTCAAACAGCTTGCCAGTTTCGGAGATAATGGTATAGCGATTTCCATGAGCCGCCGCCCATGAGCCGCGCTTATTATGACGTCAACTTTTTTTCTAGGAAGAATTTCCAAATCGGAGATGGTTACTGCCTGCGCGTGGGCTTTCCGCATATACATGGCAAGTTTCACGAAGATCCGATGAAAACTCTGGGTTGTGAAACAAAAAATAGGAATGACGTCATAAAATTGATATGACGTCATAGTGATGTATCATATTGCGGTAATTCATCTCTGCTAATGCCCTGTTCGATTCCCGCAAACATTTTAAAAAGCTCGCCTAGTTTCGGAGATAATTTTTTTAGGCGATTTCCATTAGCGGAGATATTTTGACGTCATAACTTTTTTTCTAGAGGAATTCTCAAATCGGAGATGGTTACTGTCTGCGCAGGTATTTATTTTTACATATATATGCCAAGTTTCAGGAAGTTTCGATGAAAACTGTAGGCTGTGAAACAAAAAAGTCCACAAGAGAAGATGAAGACAACAACGTGAGTAAGACTTAGAGATCTCCACGAGGATCTATAAACAGACAGAGTTTTGTAAAGCATTGGTTGAGGCACAAAATCTGCTCTTGCTGAGGCTGGGTTCGTGAACTTTAGTGTTACACCCTCTCTCATCTTGTCCTGCATCTTTTCCCTTTCAAGCTACTACCCTCCTTCATTCTACGGGTCTGAAAAATTATGCATCTGGAATCAATTTTTGATTGAATCAAGGTAAAGGGAGACCTTCAAAAATATAAATAAGGAACACACATCATACCTTTATATCTGCTGCCCATGATCGAATAACCTCTTGTAATCTGCGTTTGTATTGTCACTGTTGCATGACATTTAAGAACATACAAAAATTCTGTCATTTTTTTTTCAATTCTTGATACGGAGGAGCTTCGCCACGGAGTGGAGGACAGAAATATGGCAAATGGTTAATCGAATCTGAGTGAAATATTTGTCAATTACGCAACATTTTAAAAGTTTTGGTGAATTTTGAATGCTTTTTGTGCTTTGTCTTTCCAGTGAAACAAATGAAACTGGTTTCTTGTTCCAACTGTTCCCAGTTGTTCACTCAGAAGTTGACAATCGTCACATGAACACAACTGTTTGTCAGAAACTGATGCGTTTGAAATCGTGTCTTACAACCACAGTTGCAAAAGCTGTACAGAGACCCTCAAAAATATCAAAGGAAGTAAGAGACCACACAAGTGTTTCTGTTTGTGAGAGGATTTTGTTTCTTTATCGTGTTTTCATGAACATCAAAGAATACACACTGGAGAGAAGCAGATGGGAGATAACCACCAAAGAGAAGCCCTATAAATGTTCTGTGTGTCTCAAGGCTTTTAGTGTTTCGCAAACTTTGAAGTATCATCAAAGAATACACCGTGGAGAAAAGCCGTACAAGGTGTTCTGTGTGCAGCAAGGATTTTGTTTTTTTCATCACACTTGCTTCAACATCAAAGAATACACACGGGAGAGAAGCCACACAAGTGTTCTGTGTGTCTTAAGCCTTTGGTCAGAGAGGAACATTAATAAATCATCAAAGAATCCACACAGGAAGAAGGCCCCACAAGTGTTCTGTGTGTTTTGAAGCCTTTCGTCAATTAATTTCCTTAAAAATTCATCAAACACACACACGGAGAAACAGCCATACAAGTGTTCTGTTGTAAAAGAATCTTTCTTCTTCCTCACATTTGTATCGACATCGAAAAATACACAGCGGAAGAAAAGCCGTTCAAGTGCTCTGTGTGCAGCAAGGATTTTGATTCTTCATCACATTTGCATCAACATCAAAAAATACACACGGGGGAGAAGCCCTACAAGTGTTCTGTGTGTGTTAAAGCATTTCTTCATCGAGGAACATTAATAAATCATCAAAGAATCCATACAGGAGAGAAGCCCTACAAGTGTTCTGTGTGCTTTGAAGCCTTTGGTCAATCACTTTACCTGAAAGTTCATCAAAGAACACATACAGGAGACACCCACACAAGTGTTCTATTTGCGACAAAGGATTTTATTTCTTCGTCATGTTTGTATCGACATCAAAAAATAACACAGGAGAGAAGCCGTACAAGTGTTCTGTGTGTCCCAAGACCTTCGGTCTTTTGTGTAATTTGAAGAACCACAGGGAATACATACAGGAGCAAAGCCCTACAAGTGTTCTGTGTGTCCCAAGACTTTCGTCTTTCGCAAACAATGAAGATTCATGAAAAACAACACACACAAGAGAGAAGCCATACAAGTGTAATGCTTGCAGCAAGGTTTTCGGTCATTCCTCACACTTGTATCGACATCAAAAAATACACAGCAGAAGAAATCCGTACAAGTGTTGTGTTTGCAACAAGGAATTTATTTATTCCTCATCAATGAAAAGACATGAAAGAATTCACACAAAAGAGAATATCATCCTCACCATGAGACAGGTTTTCACACCGAAGGAAAAACTCGAAGCAGTAACGCCTGACCCAAAACCGTCACAAGCAAAGCCGCAAATGAACACAATGAGTTTAAAAAGAGTGAGCTCATCTATAGAGGAAACAATCCTCTACAGCAAAGTGTATTACACGCACGATGGCTTGGGGATATACGAAGAGGAGGACAACGTTTCCAGGAGCAACTGAAAAAACTCAAATGTATCTTCAAAATCTGATAAATTTTCATTTAAAAAGATCACTACGGTCAAGAAACTCACAAATGTGAATCCGATATCAGAACAAAGGAAATAACTGATGAAATCAGACAACCAGCAACTTAAGACCAAAGAGAAAGACCCATCAACATAATTGAGAAAAATAAGTAGAATTGGCTAAAAATGGATGTTGCTGAAGGCCTGGGCACGTGTCAGACATAAATGCTGAAAATGAGACACTGCAACACGTAGATATAACAATTTGGAAAACCCTGAGAGTATAAAAACTATATTGGGAGATATATAATTTATTGTTTGACATTCCCACAGTATGCCTGTTGTTTGGCTTAATGGTTAGGGTGGTGGGCTTGGAATCCAGGATCCCTGAGTTCAAATCCCACTCAGCTGTTGAATTAATACCAGGTAGGGCTGACTCTGCCTGTCATCCTTCTGAGGTCGGCAAAATGAGTGCCAGCTTGCTGGTATCCTTTGTCGGAGTGGCGACCTGTCCAGGATTGTGTCCAATAGCCAGGAGACTGCTTAGGCAGCACCAACGCTCTGCACAGAGTAAGATCCCAATCGATGGATGTATTCCCACAGTCCATGCATTCAAAAAAAGATGTCCTCAACAGACTATGATGAGTATGCACAACTGATGGACAGCAAAGACATGTTAACTCGACAGCAGCTGGAGTCGCGCTCCTTTCGAAGAGCCGAAGGCCATGAAGTTCCGACTGTGGTGAGGAGTGGGTCCGTGCATCAAGGTTGAATTCAGAGTACGGCTCGTCACCGAAATTCCAACGGCAGTGCTACATGACAGCCGAGTGAAACCTTGCAAACTCATCCCCAGAGGAAGAGTATGTTTAGCCAGCTAACCCCCACCGGTCAACAAAAGCGCGAGGTCGAGAGAATGAAAGTAAGTGCAGCGGATGCGAGTGTTGAGCACGACAAGGATGGGCCCCGTGAGTGGAGAAAAGGAGGAAAAGGAGGTGATCATGAGCAGGACTATTTTGGGGGAATTATTTCTTGCCAACCGGTTTATAAATGCTTTGCCACACGAGTTTCTTTTCTCCGCAACTTAATTATTTTTCAACAACACTGGAATACTCATTTACTTGATCAATCGATTCATTCCACAACAATGGTTTCAATGCTTTTCTTTTCACACAAAACCTGTCACAAACAGTGGAATTTTACCTTCCATTTGTTCAATCCAAACTGACAAAAATCATCACAATGTACCAGAATCATTTCCTCCCAGACATTCATCAATTTTAAAAGTTGTTTTCGTGTCCTCCTTTCTTTTCCACCCCCCCTCGTTTTACAACCAGCAGTGAAGTCCACGTTTTCCTGTCCTGGGATCCTTAATTGCAATCTTCATGAGGGGAACCCAAACATTTTTGGGCTTTTTTTAACACTTAACTATATAATCGTTTTTGAACTGTGGAAATTCCTGCTGTGCGACAAGGTTTGTGACACCTGACGACTAAGAGTAATGATCATTGAATGTGTCTGATTTTTCGACAACAAAAATGGATCGACATTTTAACGCTATACACTGGGTTGAAGATGGTTAAAAATGCTTTGAACGCATCTTGATTGTTTTTGTTTTTCTTGTTTGATCATGTTGTCCATAAATGTTTTGAAACAGTTTTCTGCCTCAATTTCCTTTTTCTACGACTCGTCGATGAAGCACCCATCCATCCTCACTGTGGCAAGTTCACATTTCTTGGCAACATTTGTTCCAACTAGTGGAGTGGAGTAACTTCTTAAAGGCATGACACATCCTTCAATCTGTTTGTTTATTATTTACAGTCAAGATTTTCTCTTTGAAAGGTCTTTGACCTGGGATTAATAAGGTAGATGAGAGGGGGCTTTGTTACATTTCAAATTATTTCTGTTGGGGACCGCAGTGCGGCCGGGGCTCTCACAAGAGGAGATTCCGGTCGTAGAAGGAGAGGGCAGAATGAGTAAGCCACATGTAATCAAAAAAGTAAAGTGTGTGTGGTGTGTGTGTGTGTGTGTCTGTCCGTCTGTCTCCATAACTCCAAAACCATAACCGAGCAGCCTAAAAATTTTGCAGACATTACTAAGGGAACTCCAAGGCAGTGCATGATTGAAAATTGTGTGTTTGGGTTAATTTAAACACCCCCTTTGAAGATAATTAACAACATTTTCAAAATTATCCTTCAGCAAGGCATCATCCTGTCAGCTCTCTGTCACCTTGGTGGAGTCTTAATTCGCCATTTTGTTTGGCCTCTTCAAACATCCCTTGCTTTGGAAACACAATCGACCGTCACGGACTAATTAAAGTCTATAATCAAATATTGTATCTGATTTGAGATCGGATCTCGGAACTCAATAAGTGTCGAAATCTGGAGCGAAATTTTAAAAATGACCATTTTATAACTTCAGTATTTATTGAAGAAAAGCATTCAACTTAAACTTTTTCTACTGTTCACACGATTTTTGAGTGAACAAAAGATTAAGGAATGTGCAGAAAGTGGAACTCCATTGAGCGCCATGCCATGCTATCGACCCTGCTTTAACACGCCAGAGCAATACAGTCCGCAGGGCTCCTTTTTTGGCAATTACGTACGCAATTTGCCTTTTTTCAACTGTTTTGTGCAATCTGCTTTCATTACTGCATATATAACCCCCCCCCCCCTGTGGATGTCTTGGAACCTCGTCAGGCGAAGAAGAACTTTTGTCTCCCAAGGGACACTGGATACCATTGACCAGTCGCAGGGCAGGTTTATTGGAAGGGCTGAGCTGTTCAGGGAGTTGAAGCATAAAACTATACGTGCGCTGAGGGCGGACAAGGAGGCCTTTGGGTAAAATAAGCTGTAAAAGGGAGAGCATCACCCGTGGTCATGTGAATCTCAATCCTTCTTACAAAATAATTTGTGTATTGCATTCCTGCTAGCCCGTTCCTTGGTGTACTGCAGTTTAGAGCAGAGGTGCTGGGCACTTGACAGAGGGACCAAAGTGAACGTCCGCTGGCCGGTTAACTTTGAGTGTCTGTCCGAGGCTGACCCACCAGCTATTGATTTGGACGTCAGAGGTGTGACAATTCCGATTGCTGACCCTCCAATCAACTGTGAACACCTCCTTTGTGGAAACATGGGCTGCGGTGAACGGTTGAGAGAGATATAGCTCCTATGATCTGTGGCATCCATGCTGAACTTCTCAAGGTGTAAAAATGCTGCACTCATGTCATTACACTGCAGGTCTGTTCTCTGTGTGGAACACAGGCATCATCGCAACTGACTGGAAGAAGGGCCTTCTTGTCCCTCTCTGGAAAGAGAAGGGTGATGTTCCAAGACTGCAACTGCTACCGAGGGGTGACGCTACTCTCAGTGCTGGGAAAGCTCTTTGCTCAGCCAATTCTTGACAGGGTTCACCACCATCTGATTGCACACCAGCGCCACAGCAGTCGGTCTTTACACCAAAGAGGTCAACAATTGACTATCCTTGTGGCAGGAGTGTGTACTGGCCCCCACACTTTTGAGCATTTGTATCGACTGGATTTTGGGGAGGATGAGTCAGAGATCAAGCTGCAGTGCATCCGTTTTGAATGTGAAGATGTCTGACCTTGATTTTGCGAATGATTAAGTTTTGTGGAGATGCTGGATATCTTAACGGGCCCTCCGGGTACTGACTGAGGAGTCGGAGTTGCTGGGATTGTGGGTTTCCTGGGTCAAAACTAGGCCCAGTCACACCTTGACGTTTAGCCAGCAATGACAACGTATCAAAATGTATGTAAAACGCTGCTTACGTTGAACTTTGAATGTTTTTTTAAAAAGATTCGGACGTATTCATAACGAGTTGGTCGTATGCATAAACTATTAGTAACGGACCACAGAACGTTCGTTGTCTTTAGATAACTTATCAACGAAGCTTAGTCTGTTGTCGGCGTTCACAACCTATGCCAACGATAGTCTAACTATTGCCATAGCGCGCCTGCACGTATCGCCGACGGAGTCACGTGGCGTAGCCTATTAAAAGGCTGCCGCAAACGATTCAAATCATAACCGCCGGAAATGGAAGTGTCAACATCGCAGTCACACCTTGGCGATCTTGCCAGCATATGCTGACCTCTGAAAAATGCGTCTAAAGCGCTGGCGCCACGTCGAATACGGTATGGTAAGTTTGGTATACTGAATAGAATGCTAAGTACGCTATCATACGTCGTAGTAAGTGGAGTACGTTCTTGTAATTTTAAACGTGTTAAAAATTTTACGAACGTACTTGCCCGTATGCCTCACACGTTCCGCATGCGATGGGAATAAGTTGTAGCACGATATGCGATCGTTGGCACACGTCGCCCAAAAGTTACTTGTAAGCTAACTCATAAGTCGAAACACGTCGAGCTAATGTCTAGCGTACCCGAAAGTTATTTCTAACTTTATGAGTAACGTGGTTTGAACCAATTCCTTACGTTATTTCCAACGCACATTGACGTATGTAGACGTATATTGATTGACGTCTTCCGACGACCAAATAACTAAATGAACGTGTTTCTGACTACAACTACCTATAATGGCGTATTGGCAGCGTTTAGGGGAATTGGTATATAAAAATGGGCTTCCACACAGGAGGAACCGTCAGTGTTCCAGATTCCTAGTTTTTTTTTTTGGTTTTTTTTTTGGTATGACGGTTATGTTGACACTTCGTTTCTAGTGCGGTTATGACTTAAATCGTTGAAGCGGCAGCCTATTAATTATATTATATTATAACCGCACTAGAAATCGAAGTGTTCACATCCCGTCATACCGAAGAAAAAAATAAAAAATAAAAACCAGGAGTCTGGAACACTGAGCTAACCATTACCTCGAGTGTTTCGACTTATGAGTAACGTACAGTAACGTGTGTCGACGTGTGTCAACGATCGCATAACATACCTAAAACTTATGGCCAGCGTTGCGGAACTTGTGAGTCATACGCTGGCATAAGTTGTAAAATTTCAAGCATGCTAAAATTTGAGGACAACGCAAAGTACAACGATGAAAGCCAGCGTAAACTACTACGTATGGCAATGTTTTTTCAGCGTCTCTTAACGTATACAAAACTTACCCATAACGTATTCGACGTGTGCCAGCGTTTTAGACAATTTTTTTTCAAAAATCGGCATAAGCTGGCTAAACGTCAAGGTGTGACTGGGCCTAAGATCCAGGCTTTTCAGTGAAACCTTGGATGCTGCTATCTTGTCTGCACCTGTTTAAGGTGAGGATGTTGAGGTCACGGAGAGATTTTTTGGTGATATTCATAGTTCTTCTCAGGTGTGGTGAATTTGATGAGAATTTTCTGATCAAGAATCCCAATTACGAGGATAGTTAAAATCATGATGTAGAAGGTGACGTCAGACCCGTGCGTGGATGAACGTGATGACGTGAACGTCGGGAGGGGCGTCGGGAGGGGCGGGGCCAATCAAGCGTTTTCTTGGGGGCGGAGTCAATCGAGTGTAAAAGGAAAACAAATAACATAAAATTTTCCTTTCAAGAAATTTAATGAAGAAAAGAACAAGGATCACGTGATCAGTGAAGCCATATCTATATATTCCAAACATGATAATCTGATTCTGTGGAACTTTACAGAATTTGTTTCCTTCACTCGTGTTAAATGATCACGATGACTTTGACCTCTGTTCTGGTGGAGTCCACATTGTCACAACGTGTAATAAAGATCGAAAAATGATATTTTTAATCCGTGGAATATTTCTCAGCAAAATGGTGGAGTTTCATGTTCATATAGAATGAAGAAAAGAAGAGGTAGAAAAACCGGTAAATGATGAAGAAGAAGATTAACCCAAATTAGTAGTTGATGAAGAAGAAGAAGAAGAAGAGGAGATTTTCTTAAACTAAACGACACTTTCCCTTCTCTTTTTTTGTTCATGATGTTCGAGTAATAAGTTTAACAACTCGGTGAGTTTTACTTTCACAAAATAATGAGTTTACTGAGATATTAAAAAGTATGACGTGTAGTCGGGGCGTGGTGGATCCGAGGTGGAGCGTCGTGGTGGAGCGTCGTGGTGAGCGTCGTGGTGGATCGAGGTGGATGTCGAGCGTTCAGGCCGTCGAGCGTTCGGTGTTTCTGGGTTCTTCAAGGTATTTGTATTTTGGTATTATACCACAGTTCGGTGTTGCTTTTCGATTTGTCATTGGTGGGTAGGGTCAAAGTTTGCTCCTGGTGATCCCTATGAAGTGAGACAAATGGAGGGTGGAGTGGGGACGACGACCGGGCGTGTCCTCCACAATGGATTAGATCTTCTCGAGGGTGGGCACTGATAGTGGGGCAGATAACAGCAATTTTTTGAGAGGAATCGTGCAAATGATGATACAAGCATCAAATTGGCAACATTTGTTCTCCAGGGATTCTAATCAAATTGCCTGATTGGCCATTTGAAAATCCAAGATGGCGGCCATTTTTTTTTCAAGATGCGGCATTTTTTTCAAGATGGCCGCCGTTAGCCTCCGAAGTTGACTTTTTTGCTTAGAAGTATTTGTAGTTTGTCCCGATTTGCATGATCTCGGTGTGGATCCTATGTTTTCAAGCCTGCTGGAGTGGATTTTCCTGTTTTTTAAGCGCCTGACACACTTTTTCTGATTTTGCACCACTTTAATGATTGTCATATGAAGCCAAGGCCTTTCTGCAACCGGGCCTGGCTAGTAATGTTCAAAGTTATGCATACATGCGAATGTTCCTCCAGCTGCTAACTGCCACATATGCAGCTGCAGAGTGCTGTGCAGGGGAGCCCTGACTGAAAGCACTTGCAATCTCCGGTTGTAACCTTTCTTACAGGAACACTTGGTCACTTCCTGACAGCTGGCTGCAAGGGGGGTAGTGTTGTTCCAACATATCTGCCACGTCTCTCCTTTCTGTGTCCATCCCATTCAGCGGGACATGCTGGTGTCTGGACTGGAGATGGTTGCCGGCCCCAGATGATCCCAGCCCTGATAGGCGCAAGCTTTCATGTTTCTTGAGGGCTGCGCTGTGTTGGTGGAATTGAGTTGTTACGGCCTGCTTGCGGGCAAAGAAGTCCAGTCTTTGCTGCGTCCACACCAGTGGCTGCGCTTGATCTGTCATACATGAGGACAACGATCTCCCAGCCTCTGCAGGTCAGATCACGAACATAATGTGGATGCTGGCTGAGATGGTGAATGTTTCAGAAACATCATCAAAGAACGTTCCAAGTCTGCCATGCAGTTTTTCTTCCCTTTAACCGCGGAAGGAAGACACGACGGTACATCCAGTGAACGCAGGAAGTATGGGATCTCTCTAGCTTTTCTCAGGCCTATTGGAGAACTACCTCATGGACTGGAAATCCATCGTGCCTTGGCTCCTGCCAAAAGGCATCCACATGTTTCTCAGACTAGTTCTGTAGGATGCAGTACAGAATATTGCTAATGACTAGTAGTCGTGTCATTATCCCTCTTCTATTATCCCAGCGCTTTCGCTAGATGGTGCTTCATCCGTACTTGGATGCTTGTGTGGAGTGAAGATTGGAGCCCTACACTCATTCTCAAAAGCCTAGCAGAACATCTCGTCCTGGCGATGAGCCTTTGCAGCTTGGAGGGATGTGAAAAAGCAGCTGTCCTTTAAGTCGAGTAGAGGGATGAACATCAAGGCGTATTCATCACCAAGCTTGCCTCCAGCCTCTGCTTGTAAAGCATGGTCATACTCAGCAAGCCTGAAAATGGGCCCAGCAATCTGCTACTATCACTGGATTTTTCCATCTCACTAATGTAGGTTGACGCAGTTCGGAGAAAGCAATATGGCATATGCTTCCTTCCAGTGGCCCTGTGCTTTCTCTTGCTCCTGCGCTTCAGTTGTCTCGTTTCCTCGGTTTATCAGTCCCAACCATAAGCAGCGGGATTATTTTAAAGTTTTGTGCTAAAGACATCTCCCTACACTCAGTTTGGCAAGGAGGTTTCTATCACTGAGTGTTTTTTTCACATTTTGTTATTCTATTATTCAATTTAATTGTCATTGCTTCTCTAAGCTCACCCCCTTTTTTTGGGTTTCGCAAAGAAAACATTTTTGTGGTTTTAGCTTTTTGTGGAAGTTATTGTCTATGTTTTATTTGGTCCTATCATTTACTTTTAATTAACGACTCGATGCAAATCCTGTATTTTAAAATCAATTCATTGCCACAACGGGAAAAGTACATCACATCAGAGAGTTTTATTTTAACTTGGTAGCCAAGGAGTACACCCACTGTGGTGGTACATACATCCACACGTGCTTGCACTCTCTTGGAGTGCAACCCACTGAGATGTATACATCCTCGCGTGCTTGCACTAAAACAAAGATTAAATTTCTGGTATTTATATGCTTTTCATGGGAAAAAGAAAGGGGGTTGGGGGTGGGGGGTTGTTAAGCCTTAAACAAAGAACTCCAAAAATGCCAATATGTGTCCTTATAGGTGAAAAGCAATGATGTTTAATCATAACAACTTGGTATTATGCAGAAAGGTCACTTGGTTCCATAGCAAGACAATCCTTTTATCAACAATTAGGCGCAAAAGTCTCTGGCTAAAGGGAAGGAACACTGACAGCCAATTTCGACTTGTAGATAAATATTAAATTTATAAAACACCAGCAACGATTCAACAAATTTAGAGTAAATTAATATAATTATTTTCCTTCACAAGCTTCTTTGACCTTTCGTGGGATCTTACTTCTACTGCCCTCGTCCTAGCCACCTGCAGGATTGATCTTTTTTCAGCTCTGTGTAACTTTGTGTTTGTTAAATAGAGCCTGCAACTCTCATGATATCATGCCTTGTTTTTGTCTCAAGGTTTCCTCTATCCACCACCTTCGTCAAGTCTTGCAGGGTCGAGCTTGATTGGTATGCATTGAGTGAGTGAACAGCGGAATATCTTGCCAAGTTCATATACCCATTATCTCCTCTTTTGGCAGGAATGGCCTGGGCTTATTAGATCTTCTTTCCTTAAAACCCCTGACAATAGCAACACTTGGGTCCAGACAGTGTTCCAATGATTACCAGTGCGAATTCACGTCCATGGCCAGTATGAACGTTCATGGTCCGAGGGTTTATCCTTTTTACCACCTGTACAATGTATAATGGACACTTTCGCTGTAATGGGATACACTAGTTTTTTATGGCATCTGCCCTACACCTAGTCCGATCGTTCAATCCAGTGTCATAAGTCCGTGCGATTGTACACCTCCAGATAACTAAAACCGCCGTAATCTTGGCTCTGCTCTCCCGCGCTGGCACGTCCTGTCGCATTCAGGTGCCGGCTGCCTACTGATCCGGGGTGATTTTAGCAACATTTGGGACACTAGTAAGTTGTGCAGTTTTATGACGCCAACAATGATGCCAAACATACATTCCTACTTAGCTGACACTGAACCCATGCTGAGCTTTCACAGCAGTGATGTCACCAATGTGCCTTGGTAGTGCCCGCAATCACTCCTTCAAGAAATTCTATTGGTGCTGAACTGGAAAATGTTGATTTAAAGGACTGGTAAGTGGCCTGGATTCAATCAGCACATCTGTTTCATCAACTTCGGCACTTTGAAAATTTGGAGTTAGATTACTCCATCACGCAGGAGACCTTCCTTGTGCTACCCTCATTCTGTTTAGCCGCGAGCCAACCGCGAGTTTACCAGGGTGTGGCTGATGCGTGCACCAGCAACTTCTGGAGCCATAGATGAGGTTGGGCAAGTGATGAGGACAGTGCCAGTATCCATCCAGGGATGTGGCTGACTGCTGAAACAAAGGTACTCTCTAACACGACACCCCTACACCCTGCCAATAAGTAAAGCTACTACTACTACTGTTTAAGTTCCTGCAAACGTAATGAAAAATCATAAACAAATGTGCAAAATCAGAAAAAGTGGTGCGTCAGGGGCTTTCAAACAGGAAAATCCCACTCCAGCCAGGCTTGAAAACATAGGAATCCACACTTAGATCATGTAACGGAGCAACTACAAATACTCTTTTCTAAGCAAAAAGTCAACTCGGGAGGCTACTTGGCGGCCATCTTGAAAAATGGCCGCCATCTTGGATTTTCAAATGGCCATCAGGCAGTTTGATCAGAAAGCCCTGCAGAACAGAAACATGCAATTTGATGCTTGTATCACATAATTTGCACGATTTAATCTACTATCTACTAACTACGAGAGGGTTTAGCTTGTGGAAGAAAGCAGTGATGAGTCTGAGGGGTGTTAAGGGTCAAGAAGAGCTGGTGATAAATTCCCAATAATAATGTCAATCTTTGGAAAAGGACCCAAGCCATCGATTTTCAGCACCGTTAAAAATTGGCAACTTTATTGGGAAAGAATTTATTGATGTCCATCGTGGTGAAAAGCTTAAGGTGCTGTCACACCTTGACGTTTTAAGCCAGCGTAATGGCAGGTCTCAAAATGTATGTAAACGTTGGCGTAGCTGAAATTTTGATGTTTTTTTTTTTTAAAGTTTTGGTCGTATTCATAAACGTGTTTGGTCGTATGCATAACATATTAAACGGGCCACAGAAACGTTACGTTGTCTATAGATAAACTTATACCAACGAATTCTTAGCCTGTTGTCGGCGTTCACAACCTATGCCCAACGACAGTTTACACTTAGGCCATAGCGCGCTGCACGTATCGCCCGACGAACCGTGGCGTAACGCCCTGTTTAAAAACTGCGCACGCCGATTTTTAAATCAATAACCGCTGAGAATGAAGTGTCAACATCGCAGTACACTTGGACTGATTTAGGCCAGCGTATGCCGCCTATGCAAAATGTGTCTAACAATGCTGGCACACGTTTGAATATGGTATGGGTAAGTTTTGTATACAGGGCCTTTAGATCAGGGGACCTACTGATCCAGTGAAATCAGTGGGCTAGCGGGGGAAAATTCTGGAGTGTCCCTCTCCGGTGGTTTCCGAATCTCTGCTCTCATCCACACGTCATGAAGGGAATCAGGGAAGTATTTATGGGATAAGACTTGACATTACCTATGGAATGATATTAAGAGCCATTTGGTAGAATATGGGAAGTATGTGACACCCGTCTGTCTCACTAACCGATCAGGGATGGGGGTTAAAGTGAACACCACATCTTGTGAGCTGTCCTTCTCCAACCCTGTTCTTCCTCCCAAAGTGTATTGGCGCGACAACTTTTTTTCCTGTTGGGAGGCCATCCCTACCCCAAAAGATGTTACAAATGCTAAAAGTTCGTCATACGCAACCATCCGGTGGGGAAAACAAGACTGTTCAGCAAGTGTGATGAGAACACGAGTACGATACGCTGACGGAGTGTTAAAATGTGTTGTGCCAATTGTGGTGGCAAACCATCGTGGCAGCCTCCAGAGGTTGTTTGGGAATTCGCAAAGAGCGGCCAAGATACCCAGTCAAAACTACTGGGAAGTTTATTTCATGCGGAGGCGGTCCCTCAAGGTCCCCAACATTGTGTTGCCAATGAAGGAAGTCAATCTGATAAGTAAAACTTCTGCCGCCAAAAATACAGACAATTCAGTTGGTTTGTCGACCGAGTCCATGGACCAGGAATGCCAAAACCGAGGCATACAAGTGGCATGGTGGGTTTTCAAACATGTTCCAGAAATGGCCGTTTATTGGTTTCATTAATGAGGTGGTCAATTTGTACAGCTCTTGTGAAAAGGAGATCGGAGATTAACTT
>CM068968.1:74266938-74284400 GCA_035128595.1 Eptatretus atami | reverse complement strand
CTCAAAGAGCAGGCCAACGCACCCAGGTGGCCGCCTGTGAAATCACAACGCTATGAGAAACGTCTCCACCTTACGAGTACACTGTACAGCGACAGGGGGGCCGATTATTAGGAAGCACGCCCAGCTACCGACATCTCGCCTTGACGTGAAGCAGATGGACGAGTCATAATTAATGTAGAAATCGTGAGCCAGCGCCACAATAATCGTGAGCGAAAACAGTTGCGCAACCTCCACACGCAAGTTCGCATTCTCATAAAATCCTCCACTGCTCACCAGAAGCAGTACAACCGCACCAAGCACACCGTATATACAGCGCATACAATCAATCAATTCAAATGCGCGAGACTTAAAACAGCCCACAAACACAGGTCACATCAATTGCGACGCAGCTAACAGGCACAATCATCGGGCCCGCTTCTCCACGTATCTTCGCAATCGATGCAATTGCCATCAAACAGAGCGTGTTGCGTGGCCCAGGCCACTCGACCGGCGTGGCGGCGGGGTACGGCCAAGCACGTTTAACAGCAGCGCAACGCGCAAGCTCACGCCGGGGGTGCCCCGAACGGGCCTTGGGGACCGACATGACCCTTGTCCAGGTCGTCAGAACACGGCCCCCGGTAAGTTTTCGGTGAAGGGCTGCTGGGCCGTATTGGCCGGAAATTGCGTGAGGCCCGGCTTCCGCCCAAGGAGCCTGGCAGGCAAGGCCGGGATACAAATGGAAGGGCACAATTGGATGACGGCTGCGTCGCTTTGGGTCGTCGCCGCAAACCCCTTGCGCCTGGGCTTATTAAAAGACAGATCGCGAAGCCATCCTCTCTCTCTCTCTCTCTCTCTGCTCTGCTCTCTCTCTTCTCTCTCTCTCATCTTCTTTCCTGCTCCTTCCTCTTGCTTGCCTGGCTCACACAGTTCCCCACCTGTTTGCCGTGCACCTGCTCCG
Organism: Eptatretus atami; assembly: GCA_035128595.1. NCBI lineage: Eukaryota > Metazoa > Chordata > Myxini > Myxiniformes > Myxinidae > Eptatretus > Eptatretus atami. Next base: position 74,283,463 of record CM068968.1, on the reverse strand, counting down.
CCCTCTCTGCCTGCCACCCTGTCTTTGCTGCACCTCGTTGTCTGCACTTGTCGCTGCATCTGCACTTGGGTTGTATGCGAGCAGCCGTACTCCTGGACCAAAGTGCGGAGTACACATTTCCCACGAGCCCTGGCAAAGTGATCCAGCAAGAAGATAACGTGCCAATTCTTAAGGGTGGGATCGCTCAAGCGGAGGCGTCCCGCAAGCGCACTGGGTTGCGTGGATGAACGAATCCGTGCCAGGTATTGAGAGGCTGTTTAGTTTCTCATCTGCTCTCCTTCCTTCTGGCTATCTAATCTTACATCGGGTCTGTGTGTGTGTATGTGGCACCTGTCAATAGCCTAAATTAAGATTGTAGAAGATATAACGGGAATAAGTCTGCTCTGTGTCTGCATTTGTGAAATTGCTTGCCTTTTGTCGTACCCTACAAATTCCTTGCTGTCTCTGCTGTAAATAATAATAACCCGCATTCAACTGTGCACATACCTTTCCTCGCTCTGATAGTAAATAAATGCCTTTGTATCGATATGTTTCCGCCCAGCTCATTTCGTCTTTTCCTTCAACTGGTCCAGTATGGCCTTATCCGAGCCTAAGCCGGATGGTTATCCCCAACGATTTGGTTTCTAGCCGGTACATTCCTTGGCAAGTTAACGCTCGGGCTGGCATCTGATCCGTAAGGTGATCTGATTTGAGCAAGGCATACCGGGGCGTGTCCCCCGGTAATTAGATCACGTAGTACCATTCTAGGTCACCGGTTTCCCATTAGAACAAGAGGACCCTAAGTCATGTGGGTTGAGTTATTGGCGTTCACGGTCGAATTAGCGAACCCCGCTGTGCGTTCAGAGTTATCCCGTGTGCGACGGCCGGTCAATTCCGAGTTCAGCGAGATTTGCTTCAACGCTGCTTTACGTTTACCCGAAACACTGTCAATGAGGAAAAAAAAAACTATTATATTAACCACTAGCAAATAAAACGCCATCGTCATAGCTGACGGAATTAATTAAGATGGAATGAGGGGAGATAGACAGAATTAGATAGAGAGCGAGGAAGGGGTGGGGGGAGGGGGAAGAGAAAGATGGCAACGCTTCACATATGTCACTATTACTCTCGTGGGAAGGGTAGGGGGTGCGAAGGAGGGGCTGAGAGCGAAGAGGCAATCGGGAAGTGGGGAGGGGAAGGGGGTGTTCTGGCTTGGTGTTTGGCGGCAGTGGGACTGAAGGGAGGAGCTTCGACTTCCATTCAGGAGAGGGACTTTAGGAGAAGCAGGCGTATGGTCCCATCTGCCATATTAGTACAGGATTGAACGAAATGGGGTGCGTTCAAACAGGACAGCAATACATCCGTCATTTTCAAAACAGCACTCCATTTTAAAAAGGATTATAACATGGGGGTTCCCTTGAGGTATGCCGACCTCGAAACTGGCGGCGACCACGCCTGTCTACCGCGCTCTGGAAACTGGAATCTCTCCGAGGGGGTCAACACAGTGCCCGGAGTGCCAATAATGCGCAAACTATCAGTAAAACGAACGCCTAACAAGCAGCGGACCCGCTGCATAATCCAACCCACACAGTCCAAACCCCCGAAAACTTCAACTCAAGGCCAAGAAACCGCTAGAGGCCTATCGCACCCCAGCTGCAATGCTTATAAATGGGGGGAGACACCAAGTGTTTCGTGCCTTTTTATTTATTTTTAAAAATTTCTGCACGTTCAACAACCAAAATGCGCATAGCCACCCGGAATCTCTCACCTGAAGACGAATCCCAAAAATTCAAACCGCTGAAAATCAACCCCAGCAGCAGCTCTGACCTCATAAAAGTTTGCCCCTGCCCACCCACACACTCCCCGAAACTCCGGGCTCAAAAACAACACAAACACCAGAGCACAATATAACCACTCCAAACCAACAAACACAACCAATCCACCTGTGGGAACTTAATCACAACCACTCATTTTTATCTTCATGAAGGTTGGAAGAGGGGTGAGAGAGTGAGCATAGAAGAGGCGAGGGGTGGGAAGAGTTGGAACAAACAAAGAGATGGGGGGGGGGGGTGGAGGGATGGATGGGAATTAGAGGGAAGGAATGAATGGATAGGAAAATGGATTCTCAGAAAAAGTTACCCAGTTGTTCATGAATACACAATCCTCGAATCTCAGAGTGGAAACAAAATGTAAGGAATGAATGAAATGAGTTTTGCACCTGGTTTTGCCTTCATCTGCCAATTACATTCCCTGTACGGCATCTGCAATGAGGCTTGGCTTTTGGAAACAATTCTCCCCTAACAGCCTCTGGAGTACTCCTCAGGGGGTTGCGTCTCCAAGTATCTGCCGGGCAGTGCTCGCATAACCACTCCGAGGTGAAGGTTACAATTTTAAACTTTTTGTCAGATTGAACTGACAACAGAACACACGTTTATATATGTACTTCATTTACATTATCAACCTAACATTGTCTTGAATATCAGTTTGGTAATTTTATTTTCCAAAAAACCGACAACAGCTGTGGTGAAAAAAGAAATGACTTACACGCCGTCTACTGTCCTGCGCATGGCTTACAAAATCAGTTTGGTCCATCCATACCATCCCTTCCATCCAATCCCATCCCTTGCCTCCATCCATCCATTCCCCTGTGGATACAGAATACACAGCGTCCAGTACAATTTTAAAACATTTAATTGACTAACAAACAGATTACCCTATGTGGCCAGCACAGGAGATTCTGGAAGACAAATTTACTCCGGATCTTCTCCAACATAACCGGAGAATCTTCGTCTTTGTATAGTTTCGGCAGTAAGAGCACAGTTTTTAATAAATTTTCTGGCACTGACGCCAAGCTCGCACCGGTCTTGAAAATTTCCAAGGTGAACCTTATCTTTTAGTCTTCTTTGACAGCTCCTGCTTAAAATGGTTGGAACTTAAAGTGATTTATGGTTGCTTCAATCACATGTGGGCATCAAACGTTTCGGCACTTTGTCTTGTCAATACATGAGCTTTGGAGCATCCAAATTCCATAGCAACATGATAGGGGACCCAATTTTTGAGTACAAAGTTGAGGTGGCATTCCAGGAATCGCTTGTTTTTTCAAATTTCCGCAAATGTGTATATTTGGAGGAGAAGCTGGTAACTTTTTTTTTTTCTTCTCCAAACTCCTTCTTTTTTCACCTTTGAGAGTTGTGTCGTTAAATGAGCAGTAAAATGACCCTTTAAATTGGATGTACAGTGTGTGTTTGTACTATTTTCGCTTTTTGGAATAATTTGCAAAGTAGCGCATTTGAGAGGTCAGCGTGAAACTCCTAACTCGCAGGCTTGCCGATCGTTTGTAAACTTCCTAATGAAGTTATTTTTAAGACATCTGAATGCCCGATTTTAGCGATCGCAGTTTCACCATTCAACAATTATATGGGTTATCCCGGGTTGAAATCCGAAAAAAAATTGGGCTTTTTATAAAGTACTAGCATAACCCGCGCTCTGGCGCGACATGTTGGGGTGGGTGTGTTTTTGAGAAAGGAACTGATGCAGAGTTCCAGTAGTAATTTTACTTTAAATGCAGAAGTGGAATACGAGTTTCACTGTTTCAGAACCATTTTATTTACTTTTTTTGTACCATGCACCTCATATGGTCTTTGAGATAATGTAAAGCCGAATATCACGTTTACCGAAGCGCAGAACAAAGTCGAGATAGCGCGCACGAAACAATCAACTCGGAAATAATATATAAGAAATTGTATGTATGGATCCAACCCTTGGAGATGGCTACAGGTGGTGGGCTCATGTGTTTTAATAAGTTATAAAAATTGTGAGAAAAGACAATTTAAAAAACCTGATTCCAGAGTGAATCGCGGTAAATATATGTGATCCATAAAGTTTTGGCACGAAATTAACCTTGGGGGAACTCAGAGGAGTAGGGTTCACAACAACAAACAAACAAACTGGTCTCATTCACGTTTCATGTAGAAGATATACAATGAACAGCACCTCTTCAACATAGGAGATGCTGAGTATGAACCTACAGGTCACACACACCCAGCATTTTGTAAACGTCATGATGATTAAGGGAGCACCTGCCCACCCATTCCGTTGTTGGTACAGTTTACAAGGATTTCATGAATTGTAGCCATTAACTAACTTGTTATAGTTACAAATGGAGCTTCCAGAACTTAGTTCAATCTGTGAAGACATAACTGCAAACACCATTTAACAGTAAGTGTCTACTGCTACCCATAGTATTGTCAACTTAACTTAGCCTTCGGGAGACCTACTTCGGCAGCATGATTTTCACCTGTTTAATTCCATTATAACCAAAAACGCTTGAGATAATGATGAAACGTTTTCTGTAACGGAGATCCCGTGTGATCAAGGAGGTGCAAAAGATTCTTGATTCTGAAATGAATAAATAAATTAAAAAAATAATACATATGATTGCTGTATAAACTATCAACAACAATTCACATCTTGAGATTATTATTTTCTTCCATGAATTTGTGGAAGTGTTTACTTGTGAGAGGGATGCACAAAAAACAGGCAGAGAGAGAGAGAGAGAGAACACACAAGACAGACAGACAGAGAGACGACTGAAGTCAACAAGAATAGGACACCCTTACTGACTCGTGTGAACAATGTTTGAAGTCTTATTCAAAAAGGTAAAGCACCCCAACAGGTAAAACCTGTCGAGTAAGTGATTGGTGCAGATCTTGATGTTTTTATGCGAAACGATCTTGCATCCAGGGAGTGTTCCAAGCATCGGTAAGTCCCAAGCCAGCGACATTCCCATCCATTTGGGAGGGGTGAAGGGAACATAATGTAACGTGAAGATATTCGATGGTTCCCCTTAATGAAATAATCACTGAAAAACCTGTTCGATAAGTTCGTGGCCGCTACGTATCAAAGGGGTGGTTTGGAACGACATTGTTTTCTCTACTTGTTGTTTTAAACAAAAGAAAAACCTTCTCAAGCATGATGATTGTACTTTGGGCGGAATCATTTTCAATGTCGTTTTCTTGTGTTTATTCGACTTCTCTCTCATTTCTGGGATGCTTTTTTTTCGACATTTTCATTCCTTTTTCATTTTTCATGTGAAATTTTCAAATACAATGTGTTAAGTCAAAGTTAAATCAGAATTATGTTTTTAATTTCTCAAACTATAAAATGGATCGATGGCTGAAACATTCCTTTATGTGACAACTCTTGGTTTGGGGTTTGAACAAAATCATCGTTCAAAACTCTTAGTTTTTAGTCCTCGCCCGAAGGAGAGGCTAGACTATTGCAATGACCCTGTTCGTCTGTGTCTGTGCGTTGACCGCATCTATGTAATTTTCGTTTTTAAAATGTTTTTCTCTGCAACGCTTTGTTGCGATTCGATCGAAACTTTAAACATAGAGGGACTTCTCATGGAGAATAAGATGAAATATTTATTGTTTGATAACACTAACATCAAAGGTAATATGGTATGGGCAGCCATGTTGGATTAAAGGAAAAAATTAGGACTTCTTTCCAAACCGCTCAACGAAAAAAATTGAAAGCTTGTCCACATGTGCATCAACTCCCATGGAGAATATAAGGGTGAAAAGGTTACATCATCAGGGAAAGTGGGGGGTTTATTTTTCCCCCCCCCCAGCCATAACTGGTTGGAATCAAAAATCCCTCTCCAAAAAAAACTGAAACTCACATTTCTCTGATTCTGATCTCTGACCCGTGTGAGTGAAGAATTTAATGTTTATGAACGTCAATCAATCACGTGGTCTGGTGTCCATATTGGATTGAAAATAAGAACTTTTTTTTTAAAATCTGCTTCTCCAACGAAACGGCTTAACAGATTGGATGCAAAACTTTATACATATGAATCGACGACCGCATGGGGAAAATTAAGTTTGAATTTATTTTCATATTCACCTCATTGACGCATTTAGTCTTTGAAACTTCTTGCGTGCTGTTGGCCCACGATCGTGGCCTCGCAGGAACATTCTGTTGGCATACGGAACTGTTTGCATACTGGAAAATTCATCATTCTAACAGTTTATGTGCACAAAGTGGTTCAATATCCTAATAATCATAAAGTGAATAGGATAATGGCTAAGGTACAGAATGTGACAAAATAGTGGTTACGTATTTGGAAGCTTACTGCACTCAGCATTCAGGTCCTTAAATGAACAGTTATATCGTAAGTACGTGTTTCTAGTTAGGGGTCCGCGTCCTAGTCTAATGGGAGAATTAAATGTTCATGCGATGCGGAGTTAATTTTGATAGTCAGGGTTTTCTTTTCATTTTTTATATCAACAACAACAACTTTTTAACCGACGACACTGCCTTCGCTTCCCTTTCCACCAATCCATCCACCCGGCACCATTGCACACGTGCGTGTCAGCACGTACGTAAACGGAGTCCAATGGCCAGGTGGAGTTTCCTTTGAGGCATTGGCGTGTTGGAACTTCGCTCCAAAATACGGGGCATGTGCCGCCTCTCAGCCAATAGGAAGGGTGCGAGCAACGTCCGCCGCCTCTCGGCCATGGGGAGCCAAAAGCGCCAACATATTGCTGTTCCGACTTCCTGATCGAGGGGCGGAGAACAATGAGCACCTCCCCCCGACCAATCTCGGACGGCGAAGAGTTGGCCCCGACACGCCTGTCCCCAATGGAGGTCGGGATGACGCGGGACGGATTTCCGCTCCCACCTGCGAAGAGGAGGGATAATTGTGGGGCGATCGGTGAGTCAGTCGGTCCTCCTGCCCTGCGAGCCAGTGGCTTCCCCGCCGAGTCGGTCTTCCCTGGCCTGCGAGTGAGTGGCTTTCCCGCCGTGGTGGATCCGCCTGCCTACGAGCCCGGAGGAGGAATCGCTTTGCTTTGCCTGCCTCGTCGCCTTTTCGGCCGGAGGAGCGTGCCAAGCGCCCGACGCTACCTGTTTCCGTACCTGGTGGCTTGGAGCGGCATCGAGTTGGTGGGTTCGAAGTCCCGCCGATCCAGGACGTCGAAAGAACCGCACGAGGCGGGAAGGTCCGAGATAGCTGCTGTTTCCAGCTCATCTTCCTCCGAGCTGGGACCTTCAACAACGCGCCCGCGGCATCATTATCTGTGTGTGTGTGTGTGTGTGTGTTGCTGTGTCGTGTGTGGTGTGCTGTGTGTGTGTCGTGTGTGCTGTGTCGCTGTGTGGTTCTTTCGCCCTCTATAAGTAGAAACTGGTATATGCCTGTGTTCGCTTGTACATTGACTGCATTTCTTTATAGTGGTTCTAACTCTGCTCCTTTGTGTGTTCCTTCCCCCCCCATTTAATACTAATCCCTGTTAAATGCTTTCAGCTCTGTTTATCCGTGTTTCTTTATCTGGTTTAGCACGGTGCATGTTGGTGGATTAAAAAAGGCCGGTTGCCTGCCTGTAGTTGCGGCATTTGGACGCACGGGACTCGGTAACCATCCGCTCAGTTGTTATGCAGCGGGTCGAGCACGGTAAAGGCTCGTTCCGTTCGTGGTCGCCCGAGGGTGTGAATTCCTCGGTAGCCTCGCCACGTGGGTCTCATAGTTATTTATTAAGTTTGGCAAAAACCTGTCCCCAGCAGTTGATTATTGACGATTCACTGGTCCTGTAAGGGACCTGTACCTTCGGAGTTATCGGAAAGGTACGATGCTAGATCTCCGGGTGTTGGTGGAGCCGACTCTACTGCTCCATCAGGCGGGTCGTGCCTCGTTGCCGATACCGCCGAGCCCACAACAACGGAAGGCATGGATGTTCTGGAATATGGAGCATAATACAGTGGGCCATCATAGTAGGCTATGTCAGGTAAGGTGCTTATTTTGTTCACAATGACCGACGTGAGGTGATATTACTGTGCTTTACACAGTGCCATTCTAGTTTTTGTTGATCACTCTTTTATCGCTTTCGTTTTTTCGTAATACAACTGACTGTCACACGGTTTGCACAGATGAAGCCTCCTTTGTTTGAAGATCGGAAACCTTCCATAGTACTCTCTGCAAGGTCTCACAAAGATGATTTGAAGCAATGAGCATGTACAGCAGGAACCGTGTGATTCTCCTCCCACGGAGCCCGAGCAACGTGCTCAACTGCTCGAAAGGTAAGCCGAATTATGCAGAGAGACACATCAGCACCTGTGTGTACTCTTTTGGTTTGTTATCTTTACAGATATTGGTTTGGCATTTGAATCTCGCAGAATGCTTTCTGTACCTTCCTCAAGAAGCAAAGTTTTGAGTCTTCGTTTCAACCAATGCCTCTGCAGAAATAGGCATTGATAATAAACAACCCAATTGGAAAGATGACTCGGGACTTGACTGAATCGAAAGGATAAAGTTTAATCAACAAACGAATGCTCAATCACGGTCATACAATATACAGGATATGCATTCAGAACTGCACCACAGATGAAGTATGTTCACGTTTTCCTTTCAAGAATTGGAAGATAAGAAGGGTCATTCGCATGCAACCTCACCTAAGGGTCCCAGGTCACCTCCTCAGATTTTTCTGAAAAAAATACTTAAAATGTAGATCTGATATGAGCTTAACCGCACGCATTGCAAAGATTAAGGCTTTCAATTTCCTCAATAGTTTAAAATATCTATTCTAGAGACCTTTGAATTTGGCCCTAAAAAATGCGAAATGTGGAAAACGCATTTTTTTTCCAACTTCAGTGGGTTTCCATAATTTTATTAATGGAATCCTCTCAGAAAGCTAATATTGCAAATGATTTACTAATTGCATCCCCAAAAAATTTTTTTTTTTTATTGGGCAAATCAGAAATAGCTTCTGAGATGCGATATTTCTCAAACTCCATACGGAAGCTAAAAAATGGCTTTTTGGCCAAAACGCAGCTAAAATAAAGTGAAACTATAGGAGCCCTCCTGAAAATATGGAACTTAGAATTTTTTCCTCATAACACAGTGATTATAGGGTCATTATCGATCCATAGATACATTTTTGCTGCGGATAATACAGTTAGGTGATGAATTATAAAAGTTTTACCATAAGCCCTTTCCTCCGAGGGCTCTAAAATGACCAATTTTGTCCCCTGGTTTGACCATGTGGCTTAGGGGTTGAGGATCTTCATTTTTTTTCTAAAGATTGCCTCATATATAGATGTGTCTACTGACCGAATAATTTTATCTAACGCCATGGCTTCAATAGTAAAATTAATTTTATTACATGCCACGTTTTTATAATTATTCACTTTTTCATATTCAGAAGTTATAAATCTTAAATGGAACTATCCAGGAAGAGTTACTGCAGAATTTTATAAACTGGTATACAAATTTCAGATTGTGGCATCAGAATGTCTCTAGAAAGCACATACTCCTAGTTTTAGGAAGCCAAATATGGCAATTTGGCCCACTTGGTACAAAACAAGGTGAACTTGCAGGGGTGCGCATGAGGCTAAATTATGCTTCTTATTAGACATTAGTGATAAGGATGTTATTTTATTCATAAATACATGCTCATGATTACTTTCGTAAGTGATTGCAATTTATAAATTAGAACAAATTTGATTAGTTGAGTAGCAGCTTTTTTATTTACAGATTTCCAGAGACAATGAATATTAGTAATTTTTATACCTTAGAAAACTCTTTAATGACCTTTCATCTTTATGACATTCATTATCATGATTATCTAGCACTCAGAGGCACAGAATTTTACATCTTAGAAACAGGTCTTGAACATGCTTAAAGTCATGCTGTGACAGTTGTACTGACGTCCACCAGATTTTATGTCAGGGGCCTCAACCAACAAAGAATGTCGAGTAATGGCACCCAGCATTGATCTTTCTTTTTTTCTGGAGGCCATGAGAATATTCACCATTTTTGGTCAAAGTGGCATTTTCAACTTCCTACAGATAGAAACATATGCATTTATCAGGCATTCTGATAACAATATCCTTAAATTTCATATGCCAGTTTATAAATATCTGCAGTATCATTTTGCTAGAGTGTTCAGTTTCAGATTTATAAGCTCATGAATATGAAAAAAGTTGAATAATTATAAAAAACGTGCATGTAAATAAAATTTATTTAATATGAAGCCATGGGCGTTAGATAAAATTATTCGGTCAGTAGACACATCTTATATGAGGCAATCTTGAGAAAAAAAAATTGAAAGATCCTAAACCCCTAGCCACATGGTCAAACCAGGGAACAAAATTGGTCCATTTAGAGCCCTCAGAGGCAAGGGCTTATGTAAACTTTTATAATCATCACCTAACTGTATTTATCCCAACAAAAATGTATCTATGGATAAATAATGACCCTATAATCACTGTTATGAGGAAAAAAATTCTAAGTTGTTCCATATTTCTCAGGGAGGGCTATTATAGTTAGTTTCACCTATTTTTAGCTCGTTTGGCCCAAAAGCAATTTTTTGCTTCTATAGAGTGAGAAATATGCATCCCAGAGGCTATCTGATGCCATAATTTAAAAAAATTTGGATGCCAATTAGTAAATATTTGCAATATTCACATTCTAGAGGAGTCCATTATAAAATTATAAGCCCCTGAAGTTGAAAAAAAATGCCTTTTTCACATTTGGCATTTTTAGGGCCAAATTTCAAAGGTCTCTAGTAAGATAGATATTTTTTAAACTATGAGGAATTGAAAGCTATCTTTTGCCATGGTGGGTAGAGCCATATAGATCGACATTTAAGAATTTTTCAGCAAATCTGAGGAGGTGACCTGGGGAGGTTTTGAAATTTAGGTGAGTTGGCAGCGAATGACCCAGAAGTAAAAATCCACATCATTTCTTGGATTGTGTCTGTGATTATCATATATATTGTTACGGTTCTAGGAACCGTATGCATACAAACATACAGTTGTCCCGAAGTCAGTTATTCCGTTAAGTATATGTGTAGATAGAACCCCTCCTTGTGTTTAGTGGAAATCAAAGGGTGCGTTGCGATGCTTTTTTAGTTAGATTAATAAATCTTTATATCCCTCCATTACGAACCACAGTACCTTCCTCTCGCACGGGCTGAACAAACGCTTGTTCGCCTACTCGCCAACAGCGACTCACTGTCCGAGGCAAAATCCTCTTGCAGTAGTTCCTTTTTGGCAGTCCGCACGTGTGGAGTGGCGGGCTCCCGCTATGGCCGAAATCCCGCCCAGAAAGGGCGGCCCCATGGAAACCCCATCCAATCAGGGCGAACAGTGACGTCGGCTTCACCAAGGCCCCTCCCCGCTGAGGCAATCGATAAATTACGACACGTCCTCAGTGTAGGGTGCTGAGAGAGTCGGAGAGTTCGTTGGTTGAGTGCTGAGAGGGTGAGCGAGTGAGCTGGAAAGTAAGTCGTCTTGGGAGTGAGTTGGAAACCCTGATCCCCACCTCGGACTCCGCTCTACTCGACCCGGGCTCTTTCGCAGACACGGTCTCCACGCGTGTGGCCGTTGGACCGAGCCGCACGACCATTGACAGGTGCCGCACCATGGAGCGTCCCTTCCCTCCAACGTTCAGGTACCCAAAGGAACTGCGATCTCAGCTCACCTCCCTCTCTTGCTGCGGGGGTCCTTTGCAAACATCTGGGTTTCTTTCGTCTGAGTGTGTGGTGCCGTCTTTAAGTAGACTGCATAAGTGTTTTTAGTTGATCATGTAAATCTTGCCTGTTGTATTCCGTGTAAGTCTGCTCTGTGTCTTTCTTTTGTAAGTGCTTGTAAATAAATTATTGTAGAAATGTTCCCAGTTCGTTTCTGTCTTTTCCTTCATTGGTCCAGCATGCTTCGGATCTGAGGTTAGCCGGGTCTTTATCCCCGATAATCTGTTCATCCTAGCCGGTACGTCCTTTGGTAGTTCCGCTCGGCTGCATCCGATCCGGAGTTTGTAGTTGGTACTCTACCGTAGTTAGTCGAGTGATCCGGTTCGGGCAAGGCGTACCGAGGGCGTGGTTCCCCGGTAGACGACACCTGCGTGGTTAATTAGGTAAACTTGGTTCCAGACAAAAACACCCTACGCTACGCGGTGGAGGTATTGGCGTCCACGGTCGGTTAAGCAACCCGCCGCTCACGGAATTTATCCGTGAGCGACGGCCTACAATTCCGGAGTCTGGTGGGAGACGACGTAGCGGTCGTTCTCGGCCATCCTGTCCCCAGCCCGCAACAATATATATATACAGTCATGCGCCACTTAACGACGGGGTATACGTTCTGAGAAACGCGTCGTTAAGACGACGTCGTCGTTGTGCGAACATCATTTTTTTTCTTTCCGTTTTCGTTTTCGAAACATCTACTTACACAAACCTAGACACCTTAGGCTATATGGTGTAGCCTATTTTCTCCTCGGATACAAACCTCTACAGCATGTTTACTGTTCTGAATACTGTCGGCAATTGTAACACACATCCAAGAGAGACGGAAGACCGTTAGATTTACCTTTGTGCTGTTTCATGACGGCCTATCGGTGTTGATAGGCAGCAGCTTACAATCGCCTCTCACATCGTTATAGAACAGGTGAATAATTAGCGTTTGGATTAATAAATACGTAATCATTGCATCGATGTTATAATTTACAAATGAAGAAACGAGCACCTGTCAAATTGGTGATATAATATTTTCGGAACAGTGTGATTGTTTTAACAACATAAAAGCTTCACCAAAAACAAATTTGTGTTTTAATGTCGACTAAGACAACGATTTTATTCGCGGAATTCTTTTAATTCAAAGGTAATTTACTTGCTAGAAGGTAAACGTGCAAACATTGGTTCAGTTTGAAAGCCGATTTCTTGAATCCCGGATTTAGCACGACCTGCTTTTTTCGCGATGACATTTTACTGGACCCTCAACGATCGCAATTATAAAGGGCCACACTGTCGTTTATTTATCATTATGAGGTATTATGTACTGTACAGTGTACATAATTGTATGTGTATTTTTATAACAGGAGGCTACATACACGTCGGCGATAGGGGAATTTTCAGTTACATTTTTTTTAATTTTTTTTTTTTTTTTTTTTTTCAGAGCTGGCAGATCCGTCGTATATGCGATCCGTCGTTGCCGCGGAACGTCGTTAAGCGCGCATGTGACTGTGTATATATATATATATATTATATATATATATATTATATATATATATAATATATAAATCTTATTTTATATATATATCTATATATGCTTCTTCTTCTTCTCTTTCGGCTGCCCCCCATTAGGGTCGCCACAGCGGATCATCCGTTATGATCCGCATAATGATTTGGCACAGGTTTTACGCCGGGTGCCCTTCCTGACGCAACCCTGGTCGCCTCTTACGACACAGGGATATGGTACACCTATTCTAACCGGGGCATACACCGGCCCAGTACACTGGTATTCACTTCGCCGACCTCGGAAGGAATGACAGGCTGAGTCAACTCTGGTGTGTATTAATTCAAGCGGCCAAAGGGGCTTGAACTCAGGACCTTTTGGATCCCAAGCGCTACCCACCAGGCGTTATATATATTATATCTATCTATCTATATATATATTGTTGTGGGCCGGGGGTCAGGTGAGAAGACCACCAGGTGGGGGAAGCTATCTCGGCTCCCACCAGACTCCCCGGAATTGTAGGCCATCGCACACAGATAATTCCGTGACGCGACGGGTCGCTTAATCGACCATGGACGCCATAACTCAACCGCGTGACCTAGGGTCCTCCCGTCGATGGGTTAATCGGGTTACCTAATTAATCACGTGATTTAATTACCGGGGAAAACGCCCTCGGTACGCCTTGTCCGAACCGGATCACTACTGGATCGGATCACTTTACCGGATCGGATGCAGTCGAGCGACACTGCCAAGGACGTACCGGCTAAAAGGAACAGATTGTTGGGAATAAAGTCCCGGCTAAGCTAGGATTCGGACCATGCTGGATCAATGAAAGAACCACAAAAACGAGCTGGGAACATTTCATAAAATTTATTAACAATGGGCGAGGAAAGGTATGTGGCACGATCAAGATTTATTGGGGTGTATTGTGCGGAGATAGGGGAGAGAGGTGTGATGCAGCAAGTAATAAGCAACTTCCAAAAGCGGACACAGAGCAGACTTAACGCCAAAATAATAACAATAATAATGATAACAATAACAATCTTCTGCATTCTTCCTTAAGCAGACAGGTGCCAGGACACACACATACACGCACACACACAGACACAGAAAACCCGATGAAGAGGGAGTATTGAAACAAGAAGGGAAAGGAGTTGAGGTTACGATCTCGGTACTTTGTACTTGATTACATGACGCGCCACCAATACGTTTCGGGGGGGGGGGAATGCTCCGTGTGTGGTACCGACAGTTGGCACATCGTCTCTGGCTTCAGCAGCGCGTGTGAAGACCGTGGGCGTGAAGAGGGGCTTGAGTGGAGAAGTGGCGGAGTCCAGAGTGTGTGGATGGAGTGGTAGGCGGGACCAGGTAGGGCGGGTGGGGTCAACGTCGTGTGGGTCGGAGATGAGGAGGCGGAGTCCAGGCAGCAGGGGTCATGGCGATGTCGAGCAGAGAGACGAGGGCGAGGCCAGAGAGAGAGAGAGAGAGATGGCGGAGGGACCGCTCCGACCTTTATAGGACTTGCAGCTGGGGGTGGGGCCACCCGAAGCGAGAGCGTCATCACCTGAATCGGGCGCTCCGATTGGCCCCGATCCCTCATGTGGCCTACTAACTTTGGCGGAAAACGCACCACCTTCGTTTCTGGCAAGGTCATCTCAGATAGCGAAAATATTCTGCTCCGACCCACGACATGAACACGAATCACCCACACGAGAAATTGGCGCGCGAATCGTCCCTCAAAAACCCCGGGCCGCGCCCTGGCAACCGGCTGAGGGTCCCGTATGCCCGCTCGTGCGTCCGACCAGCGCCGATCAACGCGCTTGCTCCGCGCGCGCCAACGTGGCCCGCACTGTACAACATTCCCCGGCTCGATCGCAGTTTCGCTGGCCGAAGAGACGAGAAGACGTTCACCATCCGTGAGGAATCCGCTGCTGCCAGCGAGGTACATTGTTATGGATAAAACCATGCATGTTTCGCGAGCGGCATACGTGTCTGCCTTCAAGCTCATTCCATACAGTGCGCGTCGTTCGTTCGGCCATTCCGCACGTGGCCAGCGCTCACGTCCGCACGACTCTGCTAGCGTGTACGTGGGGCGAACACCAATATGTATCAGGTATTTGGTTGAAAAGGAACGTGCTGCTTTTACTTCGCACACTCGTATCCCGCCCAACATTGCGTGGAGTCGTCTTTATCGGCCTCCGTACGCGTTTCGTGCAGCGTGGGCGTCGTGCTAGCTGTGTTTCCTGTGTTGTGAAAAACACCATTCGTGCAGCCTCTTAAGAGATATTCATTCGTATGCCTTTTTAATGCAACTGGCAATCTTCCCCAGATCATCGGAAGCTCGAGTCGATAATCCCGCACTGCCAAGTGCACTGTATGACTCTCCGCACACGTTGCGTTGAGGGCTCGCTTGGGAACGAGGGCTCTGCGCTGTTAATGCTCGCGCGTCATCGTTTCCTCGCAGCAGCGTGCCCGCACGCACTGGCCTCCGTGAGGGCCCATTTCACAGCGAAAGCGCACATGGCTCAGATTTATCTCAGGAATAATCAGAAAGAAGAGTGGGGACGAAATGAAGAAAAAATGATGAAAGCAAACCCAGCTATGAGATCATCGCAACGCACGCCCATGTTGTCCCGCTAGACAAAAGGAAAGGGACTATCTACACGTATAATAATGGAATAACTGTCTTGGGACCACTGTCTGTTGATGCATGCGGTTATATAAATCGCAAATATATATATATATATATATATATATATATATATATATATATAATATATATATATATATATATAAAACACAATACATACATACAGTGCCTACAGTCTAACTCTCTTTCAAAATTTTCACCTTTTGCTGCCTTATTGCTCAGAAATTATATATATATATATATATATATATTAATTTATTTATGTTTTTTTAAATGTTGAAGGCTTCATCATGGACCGAATAGTCCTCATCGAGGCCAAGCCTGAATAAAAGAACTGCATTGATAGAAAAGCAAGGAAAGAGAATAGTCTCAGAGTTTTTGAGGAAATAAAAAAATCTGCATTTTGAAAAGGGGAAGGTCATAAGTGTTTGGGAAAACGTGAAGAAGTAAAGAGTTCCAATTTGGCAGTCGAATGGAAGAAACAAACATCGTAATGGCCCACCCTTGAGTTGCCAATGGCCACACAATAATCATGTGATGTAGTGGCTTGTCGAATATTCTTTGGTCTCGCTAATGGTGGAGGTACACAAGCAGCAAGTTCTTGCGAGCAGAAACAAAGTAATATCTGTAGAAAAGAGAAAGAGAGCCTACTATGCGGCGTAATCTGAGCGGGTCGAGTTTTGAAGTCACATTGGTAGAGTTGACATATCTTGGTTGGATAAGTGTCCACCCTCCTAAGTTAATACTTGGTGGAAGCACCTTTGACAGCAATTACCGCTGTGAGTCTGTTGGGATAGGTCTCTACCAACTTTGTACACCTTGATTGGGCAATATTTGACCATTCTTCTATACAAAACTGTTCAAGATCAGTCAAGTTGCATGGGGAGCGTTGAT
>CM068968.1:74251437-74266928 GCA_035128595.1 Eptatretus atami | reverse complement strand
CTTCAAGTCATGCCACAGATTTTTGATTGGATTTAGGTCGGGGCACTGACTGGGTCACTCAAGTACATTTATCTTTTTGTTCCTTAGCCACTCCAGTGCAGAAAGCTCACGTATGGACAAGACTGTGTGATGCGGGTCGTTGTCATGCTGAAATATGAACTTCCGTCCCAATTTCAGCTTTCTCGCAGAGAGCAGCAGGTTTTCCTCTAAGGTTTTTCTGTATTTTGCTCCATCCATTTTCCCTTCTTTCCTGACAAGTGCCCCAGTCCCTAATGATGAGAAACATCCCCATAACCTGATGTTGCCACAACCATGCTTCACAGTAGGGATGGTGTTCTTTGGCTGATGTGCTGTGTTGAATTTGCACCAAACGTAGCGTTTTGCATTTAGGCCAAAAAGTTCCATCTTGGTTTTGTCAGATCACAAAACGTTTTGCCACACGGCTTCAGAATCTCCAGAGTGGTTTGTTGCATATATCAAAATGGACTCAAGGTGGGCTTTTTGAGTCGTGGCTTCCTTCTTGCCACCCTCCCATACAGGCCAAACTTCTGGAGTGCTTGGGATATTGTTGTCACATGCACACAGTGACCAGTTTTTGCCATAACGGCATGTAGCTCTTTCAACATTGCCATTGGCCTCTTGGTGGCCTCTCTGATCAGTCCCCTCCTTACTTTGTCATCCAGTTTTGAGGGACGGCCTGATCGAGGTTGGATCTTCGTGATACCGTATGCGTTCCACCTCTTAATGATTGTCTTGACTGTGCTCCAAGGGATATTCAAGGCCTTTGAAATATTTTATTCCCATACCCTGATCTGTACCTTTCCACAACTTTATCCCAGAAGTCTTTTGAAAGCTCCTTCATGCTCATGGTTGAGTCTTTGCTGTGAAATGCACTACCCAGCAGAGGAAACTTTCAAGAACAGCTGATTTTATTCTGAAATGATCAGAATCAGCACAATTTAACACTGGTGAAGGCCAATTAACTTGGTGTGTGGTTTTGAAGGTGATTGGTTGCACCTGAGCTAATTTACAATTGCTATTATAAAGGGGGGGGTGGGGGTGGACACTTATCCAACCAAGATCTTCAAGTTTTGTATTTTTAATTAATTTTCTCAAATTTGTAGAATTTGTTTTTCACTTGGAAGTTGTGGGTCACGATGTGTAAATAAAGGGGGAGAAAGTCTGATTTAATACAATTTAATTGCAGGCTATAAGGCAACAAAAGGTGAAAATTTGGAAAGGGGGTTGAGACTTCCTATAAGCACTGTATATACAGAGTCTAGTCTTGTGAAGTTCGAACATATAATGGACATAGGACACAACAGAAAAACAAACAACAAGAGGACAAGGGGGGGGCAGACAATAGCATGGTTGAGGGACAAAATAAAGAGACATTGAAGATGAGGAAAATGAGGACGATTAAGGAATAGGAGAGAACACAGGGGATGGACAAGATTGATACAGAAGCAAACCCTCAGGAAGGAAAAACAGGAAAGTTGCAAAGAGTTGGGCTTGGGGAGAGTTAACTGGGGTAGTAAAGATCATGGTTTTGAATGGAGGACGATCTGAGATTTTGGTGAACAGGTCTCCTGAAAACCTGGAGGGAAGACCGAGATTGAAGAGAATGTGGAAGTTCATTCTACAGTTGGAAGTAAAGAAGAACCCTGCAGAAACCTGGGGCGAGGGAACGCACATAAGGAGCAGAGGGTGCAAGACCAGAAAGGAAATGGTAGAAGACAAAGAGACTTTGAAAATAATTTTTAATATAACAAGCTCAAATGAGCTAAGATCCTCGTCCTCTTAATGATGACATCATAAAAACGAATATGACGTCATTGTGATGTATCAGGTTTGCGATAAATTATCTGTGCTAATGCCGGCTTGATTCCTGCAAACAAAATTCAAACAGCTTGCCAGTTTCGGAGATAATGGTATAGGCGATTTCCATGAGCGCCTGAGCGCGAATTATGACGTCAACTTTTTTTCTAGGAAGAATTTCCAAATCGGAGATGGTTACTGCCTGCGCGTGGGCTTTCCGCATATACATGGCAAGTTTCACGAAGATCCGATGAAAACTCTGGGTTGTGAAACAAAAAATAGGAATGACGTCATAAAATTGATATGACGTCATAGTGATGTATCATATTGCGGTAATTCATCTCTGCTAATGCCCTGTTCGATTCCCGCAAACATTTTAAAAAGCTCGCCTAGTTTCGGAGATAATTTTTTAGGCGATTTCCATTAGCGAGATATTTTGACGTCATAACTTTTTTTTCTAGAGGAATTCTCAAAATCGGAGATGGTTACTGTCTGCGCAGGGTATTTTTTACATATATATGCCAAGTTTCAGGAAGTTTCGATGAAAACTGTAGCTGTGAAACAAAAAAGTCCACAAGAGAAGATAAGACACAACGTGAGTAAGACTTAGAGATCCTCCACGAGGATCTATAAACAGACAGAGTTTTGTAAAGCATTGGTTGAGGCACAAAATCTGCTCTTGCTGAGGCTGGGTTCGTGGAACTTTAGTCTTACACCCTCTCTCATCTTGTCCTGCATCTTCTTCCCTTTCGAGCTACTACCCCTCCTTCATTCTACGGGTCTGAAAAATTATGCATCTGGAATCAATTTTTGATTTGAATCAAGGTAAAGGGAGACCTTCAAAAATATAAATAAGGAACACACATCATACCTTATTATCTGCTGCCCATGATCGAATAACCTCTTGTAATCTGCGTTTGTATTGTCACTGTTGCATGACATTTAAGAACATCAAAAATTCTGTCATTTTTTTTTCAATTCTTGATACGGAGGAGCTTCGCCACGGAGTGGAGGACAGAAATATGGCAAATGGTTAATCGAATCTGAGTGAAATATTTGTCAATTACGCAACATTTTAAAAGTTTTGGTGAATTTTGAATGCTTTTTGTGCTTTGTCTTTCCAGTGAAACAAATGAAACTGGTTTCTTGTTCCAACTGTTCCCAGTTGTTCCACTCAGAAGTTGACAATCGTCACATGACACAAACTGTTTGTCAAGAAACTGATGCGTTTGAAATCGTGTCTTACAACCACAGTTGCAAAAGCTGTACAGAGACCCTCAAAAATATCAAAGGAAGTAAGAGACCACACAAGTGTTCTGTTTGTGAGAAGGATTTTGTTTCTTTATCGTGTTTTCATGAACATCAAAGAATACACACTGGAGAGAAGCAGATGGAGATAACCACCAAAGAGAAGCCCTATAAATGTTCTGTGTGTCTCAAGGCTTTTAGTGTTTCGCAAACTTTGAAGTATCATCAAAGAATACACCGTGGAGAAAAGCCGTACAAGTGTTCTGTGTGCAGCAAGGATTTTGTTTTTTCATCACACTTGCTTCAACATCAAAGAATACACACGGGAGAGAAGCCACACAAGTGTTCTGTGTGTCTTAAGGCCTTTGGTCAGAGAGGAACATTAATAAATCATCAAAGAATCCACACAGGAGAGAAGCCCCACAAGTGTTCTGTGTGTTTTGAAGCCTTTCGTCAATTAATTTCCTTAAAAATTCATCAAACAACACACACGGGAGAACAGCCATACAAGTGTTCTGTTTGTAACAAGAATCTTTCTTCTTCCTCACATTTGTATCGACATCGAAAAATACACAGCGGAGAAAAGCCGTTCAAGTGCTCTGTGTGCAGCAAGGATTTTGATTCTTCATCACATTTGCATCAACATCAAAAAATACACACGGGGGAGAAGCCCTACA
This sequence comes from Eptatretus atami, assembly GCA_035128595.1. Lineage (NCBI taxonomy): Eukaryota > Metazoa > Chordata > Myxini > Myxiniformes > Myxinidae > Eptatretus > Eptatretus atami. The sequence continues at coordinate 74,263,185 of CM068968.1, read as the reverse complement.
AGTGTTCTGTGTGTGTTAAAGCATTTCTTCATCGAGGAACATTAATAAATCATCAAAGAATCCACACAGGAGAGAAGCCCTACAAGTGTTCTGTGTGCTTTGAAGCCTTTGGTCAATCACTTTACCTGAAAGTTCATCAAAGAACACATACAGGAGAACACCCACACAAGTGTTCTATTTGCGACAAGGATTTTATTTCTTCGTCATGTTTGTATCGACATCAAAAAATACACACAGGAGAGAAGCCGTACAAGTGTTCTGTGTGTCCCAAGACCTTCGGTCTTTTGTGTAATTTGAAGAACCATCAGGGAATACATACAGGAGCAAAGCCCTACAAGTGTTCTGTGTGTCCCAAGACCTTTCGTCTTTCGCAAACAATGAAGATTCATGAAACAACACACACAAGAGAGAAGCCATACAAGTGTAATGCTTGCAGCAAGGTTTTCGGTCATTCCTCACACTTGTATCGACATCAAAAAATACACAGCAGAAGAAATCCGTACAAGTGTTGTGTTTGCAACAAGGAATTTATTTATTCCTCATCAATGAAAAGACATGAAAGAATTCACACAAAAGAGAAGATATCATCCTCACCATGAGACAGGTTTTCACACCGAAGGAAAAACTCGAAGCAGTAACGCCTGACCCCAAAACCGTCACAAGCAAAGCCGCAAATGAACACAATGAGTTTAAAAGAAGTGAGCTCATCTATAGAGGAAACAATCCTCTACAGCAAAGTGTATTACACGCACGATGGCTTGGGGATATACAGAAGAGGACAACGTTTCCAGGAGCAACTGAAAAAAACTCAAATGTATCTTCAAAATCTGATAAATTTTCATTTAAAAAGATCACTACGGTCAAAGAAACTCACAAATGTGAATCCGATATCAGAACAAAGGAAATAACTGATGAAATCAGACAACCAGCAACTTAAGACCAAAGAGAAAGACCCATCAACATAATTGAGAAAAATAAGTAGAATTGGCTAAAAATGGATGTTGCTGAAGGCCTGGGCACGTGTCAGACATAAATGCTGAAAATGAGACACTGCAACACGTAGATATAACAATTTGGAAAACCCTGAGAGTATAAAAACTATATTGGGAGATATATAATTTATTGTTTGACATTCCCACAGTATGCCTGTTGTTGGCTTAATGGTTAGGGTGGTGGGCTTGGAATCCTAGGATCCTGAGTTCAAATCCCACTCAGACTGTTGAATTAATACCAGGTAGGGCTGACTCTGCCTGTCATCCTTCTGAGGTCGGCAAAATGAGTGCCAGCTTGCTGTATCCTTTGTCGGAGTGGCGACCTGTCCAGGATTGTGTCCAATAGCCAAGGAGACTGCTTAGGCAGCACCAACGCTCTGCACAGAGTAAGATCCCAATCGATGGATGTATTCCCACAGTCCATGCATTCAAAAAAAAGATGTCCTCAACAGACTATGATGAGTATGCACAACTGATGGACAGCCAGAAGACATGTTAACTCGACAGCAGCTGGAGTCGCGCTCCTTTCGAAGAGCCGAAGGCCATGAAGTTCCGACTGTGGTGAGGAGTGAGTCCGTGCATCAAGGTTGAATTCAGAGTACGGCTCGTCACCGAAATTCCAACGGCAGTGCTACATGACAGCCGAGTGAAACCTTGCAAACTCATCCCCAGAGGAAGAGTATGTTTAGCCAGCTAACCCCCACCGGTCAACAAAAGCCGAGGTCGAGAGAATGAAAGTAAGTGCAGCGGATGCGAGTGTTGAGCACGACAAGGATGGGCCCCCGTGAGTGGAGAAAAGGAGGAAAAGGAGGATGATCATGAGCAGGACTATTTTTGGGGGGAATTATTTTCTTGCCAACCGGTTTATAAATGCTTTGCCACAGAGTTTCTTTTTCTCCGCAACTTAATTATTTTTCAACAACACTGGAAATACTCATTTACTTGATCAATCGATTCATTCCACAACAATGGTTTCAATGCTTTTCTTTCACACAAAACCTGTCACAAACAGTGGAATTTTACCATCCATTTGTTCAATCCAAACTGACAAAAATCATCACAAATGTACCAGAATCATTTCCTCCAGACATTCATCAATTTTAAAAGTTGTTTCGTGTCCTCCTTTCTTTTCCACACCCCCCTCGTTTTACAACCAGCAGTGAAGTCCACGTTTTTCTGTCTGGGATCCTTCAATTGCAATCTTCATGAAAGGGGAACCCAAACATTTTTGGGCTTTTTTTAACACTTAACTATATAATCGTTTTGAACTGTGGAAATTCCTGCTGTGCGACAAGGTTTGTGACACCTGACGACTAAGAGTAATGATCATTGAATGTGCTTGATTTCTTCGACAACAAAATGGGATCGACATTTTAACGCTATAACACTGGGTTGAAGATGGTTAAAAATGCTTTGAACGCATCTTGATTGTTTTTGTTTTTCTTGTTTTTGATCATGTTGTCCATAAATGGTTTGAAACAGTTTTCTGCCTCATTTCCCTTTTTCTACGACTCGTCGATGAAGCACCCATCCATCCTCACTGTGGCAAGTTCCACATTTCTTGGCAACATTTGTTCCAACTAGTGGAGTGGAGTAACTTCTTTAAGGCAGTGACACATCCTTCAATCTGTTTGTTTATTATTTACAGTCAAGATTTTCTCTTTGAAAGGTCTTTGACCTGGGATAATAAGGTAGATGAGAGGGGGCTTTGTTACATTTCAAATTATTTCTGTTGGGGACCGCAGTGCGGCCGGGGCTCTCACAAGAGGAGATTCCGGTCGTAGAAGGAGAGGGCAGAATGAGTAAGGCCACATGTAATCAAAACAAGTAAGTGTGTGTGTGTGTGTGTGTGTGTGTGTGTCTGTCCGTCTGTCTCCATAACTCCAAAACCATGAAACCGAGCAGCCTAAAATTTTGCAGACATACTAAGGGAACTCCAAGGCAGTGCATGATTGAAAATTGTGTGTTTGGGTTAATTTAAACACCCCTTTTGAAGATAATTAACACAATTTTCAAAATTATCCTTCAGCAAGGCATCATCCTTGGTCAGCTCTCTGTCACCTTGGTGGAGTCTTAATTCGCCATTTTGTTTGGCCTCTTCAAACATCCCTTGCTTTGGAAACACAATCGACCGTCACGGACTAATTAAAGTCTATAATCAAAATATTGTATCTGATTTGAGAATCGGATCTCGTGAACTCAATAAGTGTCGAAATCTGGAGCGAAATTTTAAAAATGACCAATTTTTATAACTCAGTGTATTTATTGAAGAAAAAGCATTCAACTTAACTTTTTCTACTGTTCACACGATTATATTGAGTGAACAAAAGATTAAGGAATGTGCAGAAAGTGGAACTCCATTGAGCGCCATGCCATGCTATCGACCCTGCTTTAACACGCCAGAGCAATACAGTCCGCAGGGCTCCTTTTTTTTGGCAATTACGTACGCAATTTGCTTTTTTTCACTGTTTTGTGCAATCTGCTTTCATTACTGCATATATAACCCCCCCTGTGGATGTCTTGGAACCCTCCGTCAGGCGAAGAAGAACTTTGTCTCCCAAGGGACACTGGATACCATTGACCAGTCGCAGGGCCAGGTTTATTGGAAGGGCTGAGCTGTTCAGGGAGTTGAAGCATAAAACTATACGTGCGCTGAGGGCGGACAAGGAGGCCTTTGGGTAAATAAGCTGTAAAAGGGAAGAGCATCACCCGTGGTCATGTGAATCTCATCCTTCTTACAAAATAATTTGTGTATTGCATTCCTGCTAGCCCGTTCCTTGGTGTACTGCAGTTAGAGCAGAGGGTGCTGGGCACTTGACAGAGGAGACCAAAGTGAACGTCCGCTGGGCCGGTTACTTTGAGTGTCTGTCCGAGGCTGACCCACCAGCTATTGATTTGGACGTCAGAGGTGTGACAATTCCGATTGCTGACCCTCCAATCAACTGTGAATCACCTCCTTTTGTGGAAACATGGGCTGCGGTGAACCGGTTGAGAGAGGATATAGCTCCTATGATCTGTGGCATCCATGCTGAACTTCTCAAGGTGTAAAAATGCTGCACTCATGTCATTACATGCAGGTCTGTTCTCTGTGTGGAACACAGGCATCATCGCAACTGACTGGAAGAAGGGCCTTCTTGTCCCTCTCTGGAAAGAGAAGGGTGATGTCCAAGACTGCAACTGCTACCGAGGGGTGACGCTACTCTCAGTGCTGGGAAAGCTCTTTGCTCAGCCAATTCTTGACAGGGTTCACCACCATCTGATTGCACACCAGCGCCCACAGCAGTCGGTCTTTACACCAAAGAGGTCAACAATTGACTATCCTTGTGGCAGGAGTGTGTACTGGCCCCCACACTTTTGAGCATTTGTATCGACTGGATTTTGGGGAGGATGAGTCAGAGATCAAGCTGCAGTGCATCGTTTTGGAATGTGAAGATGTCTGACCTTGATTTTGCGAATGATTAAGTCTTTGTGGAGATGCTGGATATCCTTAAACGGGCCCTCCGGGTACTGACTGAGGAGTCGGAGTTGCTGGGATTGTGGGTTTCCTGGGTCAAAACTAAAGGCCCAGTCACACCTTGACGTTTTAGCCAGCAATGACAACGTATCAAAATGTATGTAAAACGCTGGGCTTACGTTGAACTTTTGATGTTTTTTTAAAAGATTCGGACGTATTCATAACGAGTTGGTCGTATGCATAACATATTAGTAACGGACACAGAACGTTTCGTTGTCTTATAGATAACTTATACCAACGAATGCTTAGTCTGTTGTCGGCGTTCACAACTATGCCCAACGATAGTCTAACTATGCATAGCGCGCTGCACGTATCGCCGACGATCACGTGGCGTAGCCTATTAAAAGGCTGCCGCACAACGATTCAAATCATAACCGCCGGAGAAATGGAAGTGTCAACATCGCAGTCACACCTTGGCGATCTTGCCAGCATATGCTGACCTCTGAAAATGCGTCTAAAACGCTGGCGCACGTCGAATACGGTATGGGTAAGTTTGTATACATGAATAGAATGCTAAAGTACGCTATCATACGTCGTAGTAAGTGGAGTACGTCTTTGTAATTTTAAACGTGTTAAAAATTTTACGACGTACTTGCCGTATGCCTCACACGTTCCGCATGCGATGGGAATAAGTTGTACGCACGATATGCGATCGTTGGCACACGTCGCCAAAAGTTACTTGTAAGCTACTCATAAGTCGAAACACGTCGAGCTAATGTCTAGCGTACCCGAAAGTTATTTCTAACTTATGAGTCACGTGGTTTGAACCAATTCCTTACGTATTTCCAACGCACATTGACGTATGTAGACGTATTTGATTGACGTCTTCCGGACGACCAAATAACTAAATGAACGTGTTTCTGATTACAACTACCATATAATGGCGTATTGGCAGCGTTTAGGGGAATTGGTATATAAAAATGGGCTTCACACAGGAGGAACCCGTCAGTGTTCCAGACTCCCTAGTTTTTTTTTTGGTTTTTTTTTTCGGTATGACGGTTATGTTGACACTTCGATTTCTAGTGCGGTTATGACTTAAATCGTTGAGCGGCAGCCTATTAATTATATTATATTATAACCGCACTAGAAATCGAAGTGTTCACATCACCGTCATACCGAAGAAAAAAAATAAAAATAAAACCAGGGAGTCTGGAACACTGACGCTAACCATTACCTCGACGTGTTTCGACTTATGAGTAACGTACAAGTAACGTGTGTCGACGTGTGTCAACGATCGCATAACATACCTAAAACTTATGGCCAGCGTTGCGGAACTTGTGAGTCATACGCTGGCATAAGTTGTAAAATTTCAAGCATGCTAAAATTTGAGGACAACCGCAAAGTACAACGATGAAAGCCAGCGTACTACTACGTATGGCAATGTTTTTCAGCGTGCTCTTAACGTATACAAAACTTACCCATAACGTATTCGACGTGTGCCAGCGTTTTAGACAATTTTTTCAAAAATCGGCATAAGCTGGCTAAAACGTCAAGGTGTGACTGGGCCTCAAGATCCAGGCTTTCAGTGAAACCTTGGATGCTGCTATCTTGTCTGCACCTGTTTAAGGTGAGGATGTTGAGGTCACGGAGAGATTTTTGGTGATATTCATGTCTCCTCAGGTTGTGTGAATTTGATGAAGAATTTTCTGATCAAGAATCCTCAAATTACGAGGATAGTTAAAATCATGATGTAGAAGGTGACGTCAGACCGTGCGTGGATGAACGTGATGACGTGGGACGTCGTGGGAGGGGCGGGGCCAATCCAGCGTTTCTTGGGGCGGAGTCAATCGAGTGTAAAAGGAAAACAAATAACATTAAAATTTCCTTTCAAGAAATTTAATGAAGAAAAGAACAAGGATCACGTGATCAGTGAAGCCATATCTATTAATTAAACCAAACATGATAATCTGAATTCTGTGGAACTTTACAGAATTTGTTTCCTTCACTCGGTGTTAAATGATCACGATGACTTTGACCTCTGTCTCGGTGGAGTCCACATTGTCACAACGTGTAATAAAAGATCGAAAAATGATATTTTAATCCAGTGGAATATTTCTCAGCAAATGGTGGAGTTTCAGTTCATTAGATGAAGAAGAAGAAGAGGTAGAAAAACCGGTAAATGATGAAGAAGAAGATTAACCAAAAGTAGTTGATGAAGAAGAAGAAGAGAGGAAGAGGAGGATTTTCTTAAAACTAAACGACACTTTCCCCTCTCTTTGTTCATGATGTTCGAGTAATAAGTTTAACAAACTCGGGTGAGTTTACTTTCACAAAATAATGAGTTTACTGAGATATTAAAAAGTATGACGTTTGTCGGGGGCGTGGTGGATCGAGGTGGAGCGTCGTGGTGGAGCGTCGTGGTGGAGCGTCGTGGTGGATCGAGGTGGAGTGTCGAGCGTTCAGCGTCGAGCTTCGGTGTTTCTGGGTTCTTCAGGTATTTGGTATTTGGTATTATCCACAGTTCGGTGTTCTTTTCGATTTGTCATTGGTGGTAAGGGTCAAAGTTTGCTCCTGGTGATCCCTATGAAGTGAGACGAAATGGAGGGTGGAGTGGGAGACGACGACCGGGCGTGTCTCTCCACAATGGATTAGATCTTCTCGAGGGTCGGGCACTGATAGTGGGGCAGATAACAGCAATTTTTTGAGAGGAATCGTGCAAATGATGATACAAGCATCAAATTTGGCACATTTGTTCTCCAGGGGATTCTAATCAAATCTTGCCTGATTGGCCATTTGAAAATCCAAGATGGCGGCCATTTTTTTCAAGATGGCGGCCATTTTTTTCAAGATGGCCGCCGTTAGCCTCCCGAAGTTGACTTTTTGCTTAGAAGTATTTGTAGTTGTCCGATTTGCATGATCTCGGTGTGGATTCCTATGTTTTCAAGCCTGCTGGAGTGGATTTTCCTGTTTTTAAAGCGCCCTGACACACTTTTTCTGATTTTGCACCACTTTAATGATTGTCATATGAAGCCAAGGCCTTTCTGCAACCGGGCCCTGGCTAGTAAATGTTCAAATTATGCATACCATGCGAATGTTCCTCCAGCTGCTACTGTCCACATATGCAGCTGCAGAGTGCTGTGCAGGGGAGCCCTGACTGAAAGCACTTGCATCTCCGGTTGTAACCTTTCTTACAGGAACACTTGGTCACTTCCTGACAGCTGGCTGCAATAGGGGGTAGTGTTGTCCAACATATCTGCCACGTCTCTCCTTTCTGTGTCCATCCCCATTCAGCGGGACTGCTCGTGTCTGGACTGGAGATGGTTGCCTGGCCCCAGATGATCCCAGCCTGATAGGCCGCAAGCTTTGCATGTTCTCTGAGGGCCGCCTGTGTGGTGGAATTGAGTTGTACGGCCTCTGCTTGCGGGCAAAGAGATCCAGTCTTGCTGCGTCCACACCAGTGGCTGCGCTTGATCTGTCATACATGAGGACAACGAATCTCTCCAGCCTCTGCAGGTCAAGATCACGAATCAATGTTGGATGCTGGCTGAGATTGGTGAATGTTTCAGAAACATCATCAAAGACCTTCCAAGTCTGCCATGCAGTTTTCTTCCCTTACCGCGGAAGGAAGACACGACGTCACATCCAGTGAACGCATGGAAGTATGGGATCTCTCTAGCTTTTTCAGCCCTATTGGAGAAACTACCTCATGGACTGGAATCCATCGTGCCTTGGCCCTTGCCAAAGGCAATCCACATGTTCTCAGACCTAGTTCCTGTAAGGATGGCAGTACAGATATTGCTATGACTAGTACGTCCGTGTCATTAGTCTCGTCTTATTATCCCAGCAGCTTTCGCTAGATGGATCGCTTCACCGTACTTGGATGCTTGTGTGAGGATTGAGCCTACATCATTCTCAAAAGCCAGCAGAACATCTCGTCCTTGGCGATGAGCTTGCAGCTTGGGGATGTGAAAAAGCAGCTGGTCCTTAAGTCGAGTAGGATGAACATCAGGGATTCATCACCAAGCTGCTCCAGCCTCTGCTTGTAAAGCATGGTCATATCAGCAAGCCTGAAAATGGGCAGATCTGTACTATCACTGGCAGTTTTCATCTCACTAATGTAGGTGACCAGTTCGGAGAAAGCAATTGGATATGCTTCCTTCCAGTGCTCCTGTGCTTTCTCTTGCTCCTGCGCCTTCAGGTTGTCTCGTTCTCGGTTATACAGTACCCCAAGCAAGCAGGGTGATATTTAAGTTCTTGTGCTACGACATCTCCTACACTCAGTTTGGCAAGGAGTTTTCTATCACTGAGTGTTTTTTCACATTTGTTTATTCTCTTATTCAATTTAATTGTCATTGCTTCTCTAAGCTCACCCCCTTGGGTTTCGCAAAGAAAACATTCTTGTTTTTAGCTTGTTGTGGAAGTTATTGTCTAATGTTTTATTTGGTCCTATATTTACTTTTAATTAACCGACTCGATGCAAATCCTGTATTTTAAAATCAATTCACTTGCCACAACGGGAAAGTACATCACATCAGAGAGTTTTATTTTAACTTTGTAGCCAAGGAGTACAACCCACTGTGGTGGTATACACTCCACACGTGCTTGCACTCTCTTGGAGTGCAACCCACTGAGATGGTATACATCCTCGCGTGCTTGCACTAAACAAGATTACAATTTCTGGTATTTATATGCTTTTCATGGGAGAGTTGGTGGGGGTTGTTAAGCCTTAAACAAAGACTCCAAAATGCAATATTGTTCTTATAGGTGAAAAGCAATGATGTAATCATAACAAACTTGGTATTATCAGAAAGGTCACTTTGTTCCATAGCAAGACAATCCTTTTATCAACATTTAGGGCAAAAGTCTCTTGGCTAAAGGGAAGGAACACTGACAGCCAATTCGACTTGTAGCATAAATATTAAATTTATAAACACCAGCACGATTACAATTTAGAGTACATTAATATAATTATTTTCTTCCACAAGCTTCTTGGACCTTTCGTGGGATCTTACTTCTACTGCCCTCGTCACTAGCACCTGCAGGGATTGATCTTTTTTCAGCTCTTGTAACTTTGTGTTGTTAAATAGAAGCCTGCAACTCTCATGATATCATGCCTTGTTTTGTCTCAAGGTTTCCTCTATTCCACCACCTTCGTCAAGTCTTGCAGGGTCGAGCTTGATTGGTAGTGCATTGAGTGAGTGAAACAGCGGAATATTCCTTGCCAAGTTCATATACCCATTATCTCCTCTTTTGCAGGATTGGCCTGGGGACTTTAGATCTTCTTTCTTAACCTCCTGACATATGCAACACTTGGTCCAGACAGTGTTCCATGATTACCAGTCGAATTCACGTCCATGCCAGTATGACGTTCATGGTCGAGGTTTATCCTTTTACCACCCTGTACATGTATATGGACACTTTCCTGTAATGGATACAACTAGGTTTATGCATCTGCCCTCACCTAGTCCGATCGTTCATCCAGTGTCAAAGTCCCGTGCGATCTGTACACCCTCCAGATAACTAAAACCCCGTTATCCTTGGCTCTGCTCTCCCGCGCTGGCACGTCCTGTCGATTCAGGTGCGGCTGCCTAACTGATCCGGGGTTGATTAGGCAACATTTGGGACACTAGTAAGTTGTTGCAGTATGACGCCAACAATGATGCCAACATACAATTCCTACTTAGCTGACACTAAACCCATGCTGAGTTTCACAGCAGTGATGTCACCAATGTGCCTTGGTAGTGCCCGACAATCACTCCTTCAAGAAATCTTACTTGGTGATGAACTGGAAATGTTGATTAAAGGACTGGTAAGTGGCCTGGATTCATCAGCACATCTGTTTCATCAACTTCGTGCACTTTGAAAATTTGGAGTTAGATGTACTCCATCACACGCAGAGACCTTCTGTGTGCTACCCTCATCTAGTTTAGCCCGCGAGCCAACGCGGTTTACCAGGGGTGGCTGATGCGCGTGCACAAGCAACTTCTTGGAGCCATAGATGAGAGTTGGGCCAGTGATGAGGACCAGTGCCAGTAGTCCATCCAAGGATGTGGCTGACTGCTGAAACAAAGGTACTACCTCTAACACGACACCCCTACACCCCATGCATAAGTAGCTACTACTACATACATGTTAAGTCCTGCAAACGTATGAAAATCATAAACAAATGGGCAAAATCAGAGAAAAAGTGTGCGTCAGGGGCTTTCAAAACAGGAAAATCCACTCCAGCAGGCTTGAAAACATAGGAATCCACACTTAGATCATGTAAACCGGACAACTACAAATACTTCTAAGCAAAAAGTCAACTTCGGGAGGCTAACTTGGCGGCCATCTTGAAAAATGGCCGCCATCTTGGATTTTCAAATGGCCAATCAGGCAGATTTGATCAGAAGCCCTGCAGAACAGAAATGCCAAATTTGATGCTTGATCATAATTTGCACGATTATCTACTATCTACTAAACTACGAAGAGGGTTAGCTTGTGGAAGAAAGCAGTGATGATCTGAGGGGTGTTAAGGGTCAAGAAGAGCTGATGATAAATTCCCAATAATAATGTCATCTTTGGAAGGACCCAAGCCATCGATTTTCAGCACCGGTTAAAATTGGCAACTTTAATTGGGAAAGAATTTGATGATGTCCATCGTGGTGAAAAGCTTAAGGTGCTGTCACACCTTGACGTTTTAGCCAGCGTATGGCAAGGTCTCAAAATGTATGTAAAACGTTGGCGTACGCTGAAATTTTGATGTTTTTTTTTTTAAAGTTTTGGTCGTATTCATAACGTGTTGGTCGTATGCATAACATATTAGTAACGGGCACAGAACGTTACGTTGTCTTTAAGATAACTTATACCAACGAATCTTAGCCTGTTGTCGGCGTTCACAACCTATGCCCAACGACAGTTTAACTTAGGCATAGCGCGCTGCACGTATCGCCGACGAACTCGTGGCGTAGCCTTAAAACCTGCCGCACGCCGATTTAAATCATAACCGCCTGAGAATTGGAAGTGTCAACATCGCAGTCACACCTTGACGATTTAGCCAGCGTATGCCGACCTATGAAAAATGTGTCAAAATGCTGGCACACGTTGAATATGGTATGGGTAAGTTTTGTATACAGGGCTTTAGATCAGGGGACCTACTGATCCAGTGTAAATCAGTGGGCTAGCGGGGGAAAATTCTGGAGTGTCCCTCTCCGGTGGTTTCCGAATCTCTGCTCTCATCCACACGTCATGAAGGGAATGCCAGGGAGTAATTTATGGGATAGACCTTGACATTAATATGGATGATATTAATCTCTCTTCTTG
>CM068968.1:74228222-74244016 GCA_035128595.1 Eptatretus atami | reverse complement strand
GATGATAAATTCCCAATAATAATGTCATCTTTGGAAGGACCCAAGCCATCGATTTTCAGCAACCGGTTAAAATTGGCAACTTTAATTGGGAAAGAATTTGATGATGTCCATCGTGGTGAAAAGCTTAAGGTGCTGTCACACCTTGACGTTTTAGCCAGCGTATGGCAAGGTCTCAAAATGTATGTAAAACGTTGGCGTACGACAGTTCATCAAAGAACACATACAGGGAGAACACCCACGAACAAGTGTTCTATTGCGACAGGAAGGATCGTTATTTCTTGCGTCAGTGTCTTGTTCGAAATCAAAAAATAAACAGGAAGAAGACAGCCGATAACAAGTGTTCTGATGTGTCCCAAGAACCGACTTCGCTCTCTTATGTCGCTAATTTGAAAACACATAGGGAATACATACAGGATGCAAGCCCTACAAGTGTTCTGTGTGTACCCACGACTTCGACTCTTTCCGACAACACCAATCGAAGACTTCATCGAAACCAACAACACACACAGAGAGAAGCCATCACAGCGTAATGCTTGCAGCAAGGTTTTCGGTCATTCCTATACATACACATGCTCACTCGATCCAAAAAAATACAAAGCCAGAAGAAAATCCGTACAAGTGTTGTGTTTGCAACCAAGGAATCTTCATTCTATTCCCATCAATCGCAAAAGACATGAAAGAAATTCCACAAACAGAGAAATATCAATCCCACTCATGAGACAGGTTTCAACACCGAAGGAAAAACCGAAGCAGTAACGCCTGAACCCAAAAACCGTCACAAGCAAGCCGCAAATGAACACAATCGAGTTTAAACAGAACATGAGCTCATCTATAGAGGAACACATCAATCTCTACAGCCAAAGTGCGTACATACCACCGAGAGAACCGACACAGATGCGCTATGGGGATCATCACAAGAAAGAGGAATGACAACGTTTTCACAGGACGCACACTGAAAAAAATCTCAAATGTATCTTCAACCAATCTGATAACATACTTTGCATTTAAAAATAGACATCACACGTCAAGACTCACAGTAATCCACACCAGAACAAAATCGACTGACTACATCAGACAAAACCAGGAAACAACAAGTCATAGCCACAACAGCACCTACAACCAAGAGAAAGACCCATTCAACATCATTGAGAAAAATAATAACTGGCTAAAATGATGTGCTCGAACGGGCTGGGCAACGTGTCAACATAAATGCTGAAAAGTGAGACACACTAGCAAACACACGTAGATATAACAATTCTGGAAACCCTGAGCGTATACCAAACTATATTGGGAGATTATATAATTTTATTGTTTGACGATCTCCACAACATAAGCCTGGTCTGTGTGGCTTAGATGTTAGAGGATGGTGGGCTTGGAATCCCTACCGGATCCACTGAAGTTCAAATCCCACTCAGCTGTTGAATATACATACCAGGTAGCAGGAGTGACTCTGCTGTATCCTTTCCTGAGGTCGCGCAAATAGAGTAGCCAAGCTTGCTGGTCTATCCTAAACTTCGTACGGAGCCTAGGCGACCTGTCCAGGAATTGTGTCCAATAGACCAGGAGACTAGCTAGGAACCACCAACCAATCACCGCAAGCCTCATCTGCACAAGTAACGATCCCAATCAGATGGATGTATTCCCCAGTCCATGCAATTCAAAAAAAGATGCCTCAAACAGACTATGATGAGTAATGCACAACTGATGGACAAGCAGAAGACATGTTAACTCGACAGCAGCTGGAGTCGCGCTCCTATTCGAAGAGCCGAAGCCATGAAGTCGACTGTGGTGAGGAGTGGGCTCGTGCATCAAAGGTGAATTTCAGAGTAACGGCATCGTCACCGAAAATTCACGGCATGCACATGAAAGCGAGTGAAACCCTTGCCAAACTCATCCCAGAGGAGAGTACTGTTAATAGCCTGCTAACCCCCCACCGGTCAACAAAAGCAGCAGTGTCGAGAAAATGAAAGTAAGTGCAGCGGATGCGAGTGTTCAGAGCAGACAAGGATGGGCCCGCCGTGAGTGGAGAAAAGGAGGAAAAGGAAGGTGATCATGAGCAGGAAACTATTTTTGGGGGAATTATTTTCTTGCCACCGTTTTATAAATGCTTTGCAAAAAAGAGTTCTTTCTCGCAACTTAATTATTTTTCAACAACACGGAATACTCATTATTACTTGATCAATACGATTCATTCCACCACAATGGTTTCAATGCTTTTCTTAACACAAAACTGTCACAAACAGTGGAATTTTAACCTATCCATTTGTTCAATCCAAAACTGACAAAAAATCATCACAAGTGTACTCAGAATCATTTGCTTCCACCCCAACATTCATCAATTTTAAAAGTTGTTTGTCGTTCCTCCTTTCTTTTCCACCCCCCCTCGTTTTACAACCAGACAAGTGAAGTCCACGTTTTCACTGTCTGGGTATCCTTTCAATTGCAATCTTACAATAGAAAGGGGAACCCAAACATTTTGGGGCTTTATTATTAAACACTTAACATATATAATCGTTTTTGAACTGTGGAAAACTCCTCTGCTGTAGCGACAGAGGTTTGTGACAACCTGACGACTAAGAGTAATGATCATTGCAAATGTGCTACTGACTTCTTTCACAACAAAAAATGGGATCGAACTCATTTAACGCTATACAACTGGGTTGGAAGATGGTTAAAAATGCTTTGAACCGCATCTTGATTGGTTTTTGTTTCCTATCTTTGTTTTTGATCATGTTGTCCATTAAATGTTTTGAAACAGTTGTTCTGCCTCAATTTCCCTTTTCTACGACTCGTTCGATGCGAAGCACACCCATCCCATCCTCACTGTGGCAAGTTCACATTTCTTGGCAACGATTTGTTCCAACTAGTGGAGTGGAGTAACCCTTCTTGAAGGCAATGACACATCCTTCAAGTACTGTTTGTTTACTTATTATACAGTCAAAGATTTTCTTTTGAACAGGTCTTTGACCTGGGATCTCAATAGGTAGATGAGACGGGGCGCTTTGTTACATCTTCTAAATTATTTCTGTTGGGGACAGCAGTGCGGCCGGGGCTCCTCACAAGCAGGAGATTCCCGGCGGTCTCGTAAAGAATGGGAGAGGGCAGAAGATGCAGTAAGGCCCACATGTAATCAAAAGCAGTAAGTGGTGTGTGGTGTTGTGCTGATCGTGTCTGTCCCGTCTGTCTCCCATAACTCCAAAACCAATGAAACGCGAGCAGCCTAACATTTTGCAGAACTATACTAGGGAACTCCAAGGCAAGTGCAGATTGAAATTGTGTGGTATTGGGTTAATTTAAAAACACCCTCTTTGAAGATAATTAACATAATGTTCAAATTATCCTCAGCAAGCATCATCCTTGTCAGCTCTCTGTTCACCCATTGGTGGAGTCTTAATTCGCCATACTCATTGTTCTGCGCACACACTTCAAACATCCTGCTTTGGAAACGACAATCGACCGTACGGGACCTAATTAAAGTCATAAGTCAATATTGTATACTGATTTGGAGAATCGAGATCTCGGAACTCATAATAGTCGAAATCTGGACGCGAAATTTTAAAATGGACCATTTCTTAAACTCTAGTTTGATTTATTGAAAGAAAAAGCAATCCAATCTAAACTTTTCTACTAGTTCAACGACATGTTTTTGGAGTGAACAAAAGTTAAGGAATGTGCAGAAAGTGGAACTCCATTGAGCGACCATACGCAACAGCCTAGTCGACCCTGCTCTTAAACACAGCCAGAGCAATACAAAATCCGCATGGGCTCTTTTTGTTGGCAATTACGTACGCAATTTCTTTTTTTCTAACTGTTTTGTGCAATTGACTTTCATTACTGCATATATAACCCACCTGCATGGCATGTCTTGGAACACCCTACGTCAGGCGACAGAGAACTTTTGTCCACCCAAGGACAACTGGATACCATTGACCAGTCGGCAGGGCAGGTATTATTGGAAGGAAGCTGAGCTTTCAGGGAGTTTGAAGCATAAAACTTAACGTGCGCTGAGGGCGGACAAAGCGAAGGCCTTTGGGCTAAATAAGCTGTAAAAGGGCAGAGCATCACCGTGGTCATGTGAATTCATCCTTTTACAAAATAAATTTTGTGTATTGCATTCCCTGCTAGCCCGTGTCCTTGGTGATACTGCAGTTAAGAGCAGAGGTGCTGGGCAAACCTTGACGAAGGCGACCAATGTCGAACGTCCGCTGGGCCGGTTACTTTGAGTTGTCCTGTCCGAGGCTGACCCACCCAGCTATTGATTTGGACTCAAGCGTGTTGACAATTCCGATTGCTGACCTCACATCAACTGTGAATCAACCACTCCAACTTTTGTGGAAACATGGGCCTGCGGTGAACGGTTTGAGAGGATATGCTCCTAGATTCTGTGGCATCCATGCTGAACTTCTCAAGGTGATAAAAAATCTGCACTCATCTCATACATGCAGTCTGTTTCTCTGTGATAGGAACAACAGGCATCACTCGCACACTGACTCAGGAAGAAGGGCCTCTCTGTCCGCTCTGGAAAGAGAGGGTGGATGGTCCCAAGACTGCAACTCCTACCACCGAGAGGGTGACGAGCTACTACATCAGTGCTGGGAAGCTCACTTTGCTCAGCAAATTCTTGACAGGGTTCACCACCATCTGACATTTGCACACCAGCGCCACAGCGGCAGGTCGAGTCTTTACACTCCACCAAAGAGGTCAACAATTGCACTATCCCTTGTGGCAGGAAGTGGTACTGCGCCTCACACTTTTGAGCAATTCTGTAATCGACTGGATTTTTGGGCAGGATGAAGTCCAGAGAATCAAGCTGCAGGCATCAGTATTTGAATGTGAAGATTTCTGACTTGACTCTTTGTCGAATTGATTAAGTTCTTGTGGAGATGCTGGATATCTCCTTAAACGGGCCCTACCGGGTACTGACTGAGGAGGATCGGAGTGTGCTCGGGATTGTGAGGCTTTCCATGGGTCAAGAATAAGGCCCAGTCCACACCTTGACGTTTTAGGCCAGCACATGACAACGTATCAAAAATGTATGTAAAACGCTGCTTCAACGTTGAACTTTGATGTTTTTTTTTTAAAAGATTCGGCACGTATTCCTCATAACGAGTTGGTCCGTAATGCATAAACATAGTAACGGACCACAGAAGGTTCGTTGTCTTTCAGATAACTTATCAACGAAGCTTAGCTCTGTTGTCGGCGTTATCACCAACCTATGCCAACCGATAGTCTCAACTTTATTGCCTAGCGCGCCTGCACCGTATCGCCGACGAGTCACGTGCGCGTAGCCTATTAAAAGGCTGCCGCACTAACGATTCAAATCACTAACCGCGCGAGGAACATGCGAAGTGTCCAACATCGCAGTCACCCTTGGGATCTTGCAGCATATGCGACCTCTGAAAATGCCGTCTAAAACGCCTGGACGCACGTCCGAATACGGTATTGGTAAGTTTGGTATATCATGACATAGAATAGACCTCAAGTACGCTATCATACGTCGTAGTAAGTGGAGTACGTTCTTGTATTTAACGTGCTTACAAAATTTTACGAACGTACTTTGCCAGTAACTGCCTCACTCGTAATACCGCGAATGCGAATGGGAATAAGTTGTAGGACGCACGATATGCGATCGTTAGGCAAACGTCGCCCACAAAAGTTATTGTAAGCTAACCATAAGTCAACACGTCGAGCTAATAGCTTAGCGTACCCGAAAAGTTATTTCTAACTATGATTCCAAAACGTGGTGTTGAACACAATTCCCTTACGTATTTCCAACGCAACATCTGACACGTAATGTAGAATTCGTATTTGATCTGACGTCTTCCGACGATCCAAATAACTAAATGAACGCTGTCTTCTGACTTACAAAACTACGCATAACATGGCGTATTGGCAGGCGTTTTAGGGGACATTGGTATCACACTAAAAAAGGGCCTTCCACACAGGAGGAACCCGTCAGTGTTCCAGATCCACTGTTTTTTTTTTTTGGTTTTTTTTTTTACGGTATGCACGGTTAATAAAGTTGAACACTGTCTGTTGTCCTAGTGCGGTTATGACCTTAAATCGTTGAAGCGGCAAGCCTAATTAATTATATTATATTATCAACTGCAACTTAGAAATCGATAGTGTTCACATCCCGTCATACCGAAGACAAAAAATAAAAAATATAAACCAGGAGTCTGGAACAACTGACGCTAAACCATTACCCTCGATGCTTTTCGACTTATGACATGAACGTAAGTAACGTGTACTCGACGTGTGTCAACGATCGCATAACATACCTAAAACTATATGGCCGCCGGTTGCGGAACTTTGAGTCATACGGCATGGCATAAACAGACCGCAAGAGTTGTAAAATTTCAAGCATGCTAAATTTGAAGGACCAAGCAAAGTACAAACGATGAAAGCCAGCGTATACACTACTACGTAAGGCAAATGTTTTCAGCGTCTAGCTTACACGTATACAAAACTTACCTCATAACGTATTCGAGCGTGTGCCAGCGTTTTAGACAATTTTTCAGAAAATCCGGCTACATAAGCTGGCTAAAACGTCAGCGTGTGACTGGGCCTTCAAGATCCAGGCTTTCAGTGAAACCTTGGATGCTGCTATCTTGTCTGACACCGTTTAAGGTGAGGATGTGAGGTCACGGAGAACGATTTTTTGGTGATATTTCATGTTCCCTCTCAGGTTGTGTGTATTTGATGGAGAATTTTCCTGATCACAGAATCCTCCAATTACGAGGATAGTTAAAATCATGATGTAGAAGGTGACGTCAGACCCGTGCGTGGAGAACGTCAGATGGTGGACGCAGTCGTGGGAGGCGTCGGGACGGGGCGGGGCCAATCAAAACCGCGTTTTCTTCTTGGGGGGGAGGACCAATCGAGTGTAAAAGGGAAACAAATTAAACATAGAAATATTTTCCCTTTCAAGATATTTAATGACAGAAAGAACAAGGCATCACGTGATCATGAAGCATATCACTAATTAACTCAAACATATAATCTGATATTCTGTGGAACTTTCTACAGAATTTGTTCCCCTCACTCGGTGTTAAATCGATCACGATGACCTTTGACCTCGTCTCTCGGTGAGTCCACATTGTCACAAACGTGTAATAAAGATCGTGAAAAATGATATTTTTAATCCAGTGGAATATTTCTCAGCACAAATGTGGAGTTTTTCATGTTACATTAGCAATGAAGAAAAGAAGAGGTAGAAAAACACGGTAAATGATGAAGAAACAGACTTAACCCAAATTAGTAGTTGATGAAAACGAAAAGAAGAAGACGGAGAGGAGATTTCTTAAAACTAAACGACACTTTCCCTTTCTCCTTTTTTTTAATGAATGTTCGAGTAATAAGTTTAAAAACTCGGTGAGTTTACTTTTCACAAAATAATGAGTTTAACTGAGATACTTAAAATAGTAATGACGTGTAATCGGGGCCGGGTGGAGTGGAATCGCGAAGGTTGGAGCCGTCGTGGTGAGCGTCGATTGGTGAGCATGTCGAGGTGGATCGAGGTGGACGTGTCGAGCGTTCAGGCGTCGACGCGTTCGTGTTTCTGGGTTTCTTCGAAGGTATTTGTATTTGGTATTATCACACAGTTCGTAGTTCTTTTACGATTTGTCATTGGTGGTAGGGTCACAAAGTTTGCTCCTGGGATCCCCTATGAAAGTGAGACTAAATGGAGGTGGAGTGGGACAGACGACGACCGGGCGTTCCTCCACCAACCAATGGCATATAGATAACTTCCTCCGAGGGTCGGGACTGATAGTGGCGGCAAGATAAAAGCAATTTTTTGAGAGGAATACGAGTGCAAAGTGATGATACAGCATCAATTCATTGGCAACATTTGTTCTCGCAGGGATTTCTATCAAATCTGCCTGATGGCCATTTTGAAAATCGCAAGATGGCGGCCATTTTTTTTCAAGACCTGCGGCCATTTTTTAATTCAAGATGGACCGCCGTTAGCCTCCGCAAGTTCGACTTTTTTGGCTCTAGAAAGTATTTGTAGTTGTCCGATTCTGACACTGATTCGGTGTGGATCCTATGTTTTTCACAGCTGCTGAGTGGATTTTCCTGTTCTCTTTAAGCCGCCGCATAGACACCTTTTTTTGATTTTGCACCACTTATTCTGATTGATCATATGAAGCCAAGGCTTTCTGCACCGGCAAGCCCTGGAACTATAATGTTTCAAAGTTATGCATACCATGCGAAATTTCCTCCCAGCTGCTAACTGTCCACATATGCAGCTGCAGAGTGCTGTGCAGGGGAGCCCCTGCACTGAAAGCACCTTGCATCTCCGGTGTGTAACCCTTCTCTACAGGAACACTTGGTCACCTCCTCCTGAACGCTGGCTTGCAACTGGGGAGCTAGTGTTTGTCCAACATTATCTGCCACGTCTCGTCCTTTCTGTGTCTCATCCCATTCCGGGACATGGCTTCGGTGTCTCGGACTGGGAGAATGGTGCCTGGCCCCAATGATACCCAGCCTGATCAGGCCGCAAGCTTTTCAGTTATCTCTGAGGGCCGCTGTGGTTGTGGACATTGAGTTTACGGCCTCTGCATTGCGGGCAAAGAAGTCCAGTCTTGCTGCGTCCACACCAGTGGGCTGCAGCTTGACTAGTCTGTCATACATCGAGGACAACGATCTCCACAGCCTCTGCAGGTCAAGATAACACGAAATCAATGGGGATGCATGGTTGAGATTGGTGAATGTTTCAAGAAACATCAATCAAAGACGTTCCAAGTCTGACCATGCAGTTTTTCTTCCCTTTACCCGCAGCGAAGGAAGACACGACGTCACATCCAGTGAACGCAAGGAAGTATGGGATCTCCTCTAGCTTTAATTCAGGCCCTACTTGGAAGAAACTACCTCATCGGACTGGAATCCATCAAGTGCCTTGGCCTCCTTGCCAAAGGCAAATCCACATGTTCCTCAAGACCTAGTTCCCTGTTAAGATGGCAGTACAGATATTGCTATGACTAGTAGTCGTGTCAAACTACGTTCTTCATATTTACCCAGCGCTTTCGCTATGATGGATGCTTCATCGTACATTGGATGCCTTCGTGCTGGAGCTGATTAGGATGCTAACATCATTCTCAAAACGCACGCACAACTCTCCGTAACCTGGCGATGAGGCTTGCAGCTTGGGGATGTGAAAAAGAAGCTGGCTCCTCTAAGTCCCCGAGTAGTAGATGAACATCAGGTACGATTCATCACCAAAGCTGCTCCAAGACCTCTGCTCTGTAAGCAATGGTCATACAGCAAGCCTGCAAAATGGGCCCAGATCTGTACTAGTCACTGCACAGTTATTTCATCTCACTAATGTAGGTGACGCAGTTCGGAGAAAGCAATTGGCTTGCCCTTACCTCTCCAGTGCTCCTGTGCTTTCCTTGCTTCCTGCGCTTTCAGGTTAGTTTCTGCGTTCCTCGTTATACAGTACCGACAAGCCAAGCAGGCAGGGTAAAGCATAATTTAATTCTATATGGGCTACACGACATCACTACCTACACCCAGAGTTTTTCACCCCGGGGGCCCGGGCCGCCAAGGGGGACCGCATCGGCCTTCGACATCCGGAGGGAGAATAGTCCATGAGGCGGACGGAGAACACTAGCGATTCAGAATGCAACGAAGCACTCTGTAATCGTACAATTTAAAAGGTCGACGATCTCTCCTGGTCATCAAGTGTACAAGTAAAAAGGGTAGAATGAGTTTACCACGATTTAAAAGAGAAGGCGGAGCCACAGAGCCTTCCATAGTAAACGCATGTTTTACAAAAACGTTAGCATTTAACTGTTTTTGTCACAATTTTTTTTTCACAATGTCGAAGGTTCGAAATCCGGAGATAGACAGCTAATGTCAAGTTTTTGGATTCACCGAATGTTCAGTCGAGAAAATGCCGTGGACTGCGGGCGCAATGTCTGCACTAGCTACAGGACTCGTAAGAATGTAAATATTGGCGTCACTACGGTCCTTCAAACTTTCAACGGCAATCACCGACAGATGCATCCATCGTGCAGGAAGGAAGAATCAATATTGAAAGCTCTGTCCAAGCGAAACGACCCCGATAGACCGTGAACGTCGACACTACTCCCAAATTCTGGGATTCCGGCCAAAGAAAAAACCTGCTCTTCCACCAACTACGCAAGTGGCATAGCCGAATTGCAAGTGCAAGAAGCCGCCACCCATATTGCTGAGCGACCTTAATCAGCCATGTAACCAGCAGAAAAAATTGGTCGAAGAATTGAAACAATTGCAAAAATGCCGGACACCAGAAGGCGAAAAAGAAGATCCAGCAACAGTTTCGCTTAATAATGACACGACCCGCGCACGATTGACGACATGGCCGCTGATGAATGTGGCGTCAAGTTATCATGCGACCGAGAGATCAAACAAAGCACCTCCCAGTGCTAGCCTTCATTTAAACGACGTCTAAGCCCGACATATACCAAAAACCGCCCTGGAGAGCAGTGATCCGCCTTCGCCGATCGCTCGAGAGAAAAGGGAAAAGATAGAACCGGAGAGAGTTTTCTTGTTTTCTGCAATACCCTACACACCACAACGATCATGCGGCAGATATCAAGCTTTGTATGTGGAGGTCTTTTTTTTTTGAAGCTAATGCGCCTCGGTTTGGACAGAATTTCAAGCACATTTGTATAGTATGGTGTCCCCATCGATGACGTCGGCGTCAGAGGAGGTTCGTAACACGCTTCGTGAACTGAAACTAAATGGCCCCATGTGACGTCCTACACACGTGTTCGCTGACTTACAGATGGACGATACGCTCTTAGCGTCAAGACTTAACCTTCCGCCTCGTTTGCTTGAAGTCATGGACGCGACGGTCAAAGTGATCAAACTTCATCTCGTGCGACAGAGCACCCAACAAATCATCCAGGACTACTTCCAACCTCCTGGCTCAACGAAATAAAGAGGAGGCGCACATGTTGGATACTTCTGTTCCCACCAAACGTCCGTTGGAACTATACGAGGGAGAATGCCTCTCTCGGCTGTATGAACTTCCGGGTTGAGGTGGAAATCTTCCTCGCGAGAACACACACGAAAACAACCTCCGAGATCCCACTGCACGAAACCAAAGATATCATTCGAAACAATGGAGTTTCGTCATGAATCTTCGCCTAGAACTAGGCCGATATATTCGGAAACCGAACTTACAAGAACATGAACCACAGTCCTTGCAAGGCCGTGATGTCAGACAGGTCAGATGACAGTTAAAAAGACAAAAGAGCTTGCCGGAACTGTCTGCTAAGAGATGGAAAGTCGTGGCAGGAACGAAACAAGGACCGGGTCACTGCCAGAGTTCTTTGGAGTATGTCGTTGAAAGATCGTTATCGTATACGTTTGACTTACTGTGCGAAGTCGCGAGCCAGAGTCGGTGAGACGGATCTGCGGGAATGCGATGGCTATGTCAGACGCAAGAGGATTGAGCGGAATTCCCGTCGGGCATCAGTGATAGACCGATATGTGCAAATCACTAGAAAGATACAGATCATCGAGAGAGGAATCAGGCATCTCTGCTGCAGTGTCAAATTCGTATTTACGACGATAGCACACACCAGAAGATTCACCGTTGGAGATGTTTGTACGATGGAACAAGGAAGACGCGCGCCGGATAAGTGGTTTAAAGGACAAAAGAAAGAAAGTGTGGGAACCTGCTGGAAGAAGAACGTAAGAACGAGGACTGGCGAGTTGAAGGTCAAGAAGAATGAAGCGGCTTCAGCTAACAAAGAAAAACACTCCACCTTCTGTCTGTTCTAGTTCAGAGAGCAGGTATCGCCACACTACTCAGCAAGAAGGCATGCCGTACATGCATCATTCACAATTCACAACAACATATCTAATTGCAAATATGACGATTTTCTGACCTATGCGACCATTAAATCGAAGGTCAGAAACCTGTCTTGACGTTGGGAACGATATGGGTTCGAGCTCTTGGTTGGTGTCCGACGACGAGCGACGGGAAAGCATAAGAAGCTGCCTCGTCAGACAAAGCCAACATGGCGACAAGTGTCTCAATCATGATTGTATTGCTTTAGAAGGAAGAATGTTTACTCTTGATTTAATCTTTATGACGAGAAGAATGATTTTCATAGTAACGACGGGGACAAATCTTGTAGGCACATTCTTAGTTATTGAAACGTGTGCCGGGAGAGGACCATGACTGAGCACTCCAGGTAAGAGATGTAGAGAGTGGCGACTTCTGTCGTAGAGTAGGGGTGTGTGGCAGGCCATGGGTCATGGGATTGCGAAGGGTTGAGAAACGCTGTCCTATCACTCAGTATATGGCAAGGAGATTTTCAATCACTATGCAGTGTTTTTTCACATTTTGTCTAATATTCTCTTATACTACAATATTATTGTCATTCCTTCTCTAAGCTCCACCCCTTGGGCATTTCGCAAAGTAAATACATCTTGTGTTTTAGCTTGTTGCGGAAGTTTATTAGATCTATCGTATTTTTATTTGCGTCCTATATTTACTTTTAATTAACCGTTTAAACCGACTCTAACCTCGACGTGCAAATCCTATGTAATTTTTAAAATCAAGATTCACTTGGACCACGGAACGTGAGAAGTTATGAAAGTGTTGTCACATCATCAGTAGTGTTAGTTTTTGTTGATATGCTTGATAGGACTTGTTGCATGTTGGAGCACCAAGAGGGATGTAGGTGACTGGAGATGCTGACCTCGTAGAGTGCAGGCGACTGGAGAGGGGTAATCTCAGTTGAGACGTAACGTTAGGGTTGCGTCGTGCATCACCGTTGCTGTCGGCCTCTCTTGGAGTGGACAGCTGAGCGGCTACCCGGCGACTAGCATCAGAGGATGGGGTGGTGTAGCGCTAGAGACAGCTAGTGTGCTCGGCTAGTGGTTTGTACAGGCGGTCGGCGTGCGTTGCCACTACAACGAGCGAAGATTAAATTTCTGGTTATTTTACTGCTTTTCATGGGAGAGTAGGATGGCGTTGTCTAAAACCTTAAACCAAGGAACTCCACTCCAAAGTGTAATACGTGTTTACTAGGTGAAATAAGCCAAAATGTGTAATCATAACAAACTTGGATATTCACTCCAAGACAAGGTCCTTTGTTCCGATAGCCAGACAATCCTTTTATCAATAATTTAGGGCAAAGTCTCTTGGCATAACAGGGAAGGAACAACTAGTACAGCCAATCCGAACATGTGTAGCTATAAAAATATTAACTTTATAAAACACCGAGCACGATTCCAATTAGAGAACATGTAATATAATTATTTTCTTCCACAAAGCTTCTTGGACGCCATTTCGTGGATCATTACCTTCTATCTACTGCCCATCAACTAGCACCTGCAGGGAATTGCAATCTGTTTTTCAGCTCTGTGTAACTTGTGTTGTTAAATAGAAGCCTGCAACTTCAGATGCATTAATCATGCCATTGAATTTGGTCTCAACGTTTTTCCTCTATTCCAACACCTTGTCGAAGTCTTGTCAGGGTCGAGCTTGATTGGTACGTAGCATTGATGAGTGAAACAGCGGAATATTCCTTGCCAAGCTTTCATTACCATAATACTACTCTTTTGGCAGGATGGCCTGGGGAATTTAGATCTTTCTTCGTTACGCTCCTGACATATGCAACCAACTTGGGTCCAGACAGTGTTCATGATTTAATGGGTCGCGTGAAGGTTGCCCGAGAATGGCGATGTGGGAGAGTTACGACGATCTCTATTTATGAAGTGGTGCTGTTGTGGTCGATGGGCACTATGTAGAGGCCAGTATAAGAGCAACGTTCATGGCGTCGAGAGCGTTTATGCGGCGTTAAAGCACCACCCTGGTACATAATATAAATGGAGCATCATAGTGAGTTCCTAAGTTAGTAGTGGAGAAAGGGCCGAAACTCGAGGTGGGTTATGACGATGTGCGTGCTCGCTGACACGCGAATCTATGTCGCGCGAGTGGTCGTGTTCCTCGGCGTGGGATGAAGTAAACTCGAGTATCAATAAGTCGATTGCCGATCTGTACAGAACAACCTCCAGATAAAGATATAGAAGAACCCGTATCGGCCGTTGTGATATTCGTGTCTTTGGCTCTGCTCTCAGCACAGCGCTGAGCATAACGTCCTTGTTCGATTCAGGAGGCGGTCTGCCTAACTGATACGGGGTTGATTAGAGCAACAAATGTTTGGGGACCCTCAGAAGGTATTGTTTGACAAGTAAGCGTGATGCCAAACTGCGTTATGAGCAAGATTCCTACTGATAGTCTGACAACTTTGAAACGACGTACTCATGCTCGGAGATGTGGTCACAGCAGTGGATATAGTCACCTCAGAGCGAGAAGTCGTTATGGTGCCGTGGTACGGACTAGCAGCCAGACAATCAAAAGCTGTTCCATCATTGGTCCAGAGAAACGTGTCGTTACTGATTAGGAGCTTGGGGGTCTTACTACCAGGTATGTGGCCGTGCCGGGTAGTGATGTGCCGCGTGTTGCAGCTAGCAACTTACTTGGAGCCATACGATCGGGATAGCCGTGTGCCATAATGTGAATGGCGCCAGTGGATGAGGTGGGGAACCACGTGCCATAGGTCCGTATTTGTCGTGTCCTGTACAAAGATAGAGGGGTATTGGTAGCGCTGCTGCTTGAAACAAACAGGTCACTACCTCCTAACACGAACACCAGACCTACACCCAATGCATTAAGTAGCTACTACTGACATACATGTTAAGATCCTCAACGTATGAAAATCATAAACAAATGGTTTTTGGCAAAAAATAATCCCAACAGACAAAAAAAAGGTGGGGCGGGGTTTGTGCCAGGGCAGCATTTCATAAACACGAAAATCACTCCAGAGTGCTTGAAAACATAGGAATCCACACTCATACAGATACATGCAAATCAGACAACTACAAAATACTTCCCTAAGCACCAAAAAGTCGAACTATCGGGAGGCTAACTTGCGGCAAATCTTGAAAAATGGCGCCATCTTCTGGATTTATCAAAAATGGCACAATCGGGCAGATTGACAGCCACAACAACGCTACTGGCAGGCCAAGCAGTAGAAGGTGGCCAAATTTGATGCTTGTACATACAGTTTGCAAACGATTTATCTACTATCTAGCTTAAACTACGAAGAGGTTTTAGCTTGTGGAAGAAACGCAGTGATGAGTCTGAGGGGAGGTTAACGGGCTCAAGAAGAGCCAGGATGATAAATTCACAATAATAATAGTCATCTCTTGGAAGCAGACCCAAGCCATCGATTTTCCAGCACTACCGTTTAAAATTGGCCAACTTTAAAAATTGGAAACGATTTGAATGCAATCGTCCATCGATAATGACGGGAAAAGCTTAACGGGCTTACGTCTACACCACACCTTCGACGTTTTAGCCAGCGTAATGGCAAGGTCACTCAAATGTTATGTAAACGGTTGGCGATTACAGCTGAATTTTGATGTTTATTTTTAAAAGTTTTGGTCGTATTTCATACACGGTGTATGGTCGTATGCATAAGCATAAATTAAGTAGGGCACAGAAGTTACGTGTCTTATAGATAACTTATACAAAGCACTCTTAGCCTGTTGTCAAGCGTTCAACAAACCTTATGGCCCGGCGGCGAACCAGTCGTGGTCGAGGACGAGCGTGTAACTTGGGCTGTTATTAGTCGTCGCCTGGGCGCCGGATGCGTAATTCCGTGCGACGAACTCGGGCGTAGCTGTTAAAACTGCGCACGCCGATTTAAATCATAACCGCCCCTGAGAATTGGAAGTGTAACATAGCGGCAGTCAACACCTTGACGATATTAGGCCACAGC
>CM068968.1:74190824-74203885 GCA_035128595.1 Eptatretus atami | reverse complement strand
TGGTTACTGCATCTCGACACGTTACTTCATAAGTTACTCATACAGTCGAACATGTCAATGTATAAATTGTTACGCGTCAGTTTCCAGACTCTCTGGGTATTTTTTTCTTTTTTTTTCTTCGGCAATGACGGTGACTGTTGACACTTCGATTTCTTGCGTTGATTGATATAATATAATAATAGCCTGCCGCTCAACGATTGAAATCATAACCGCACTAGAAATCAAGTCGTTCAACATCACGTCATACCGAAGAAAAAAACCCCCCAAAAACCAGGGAGTCTGAAAACATGCGCTAACCCATTACTGTCGACGTGTTTCGACTTAATGAGTAACTTGGTCGACGTGTCAACTATCCGTACGTGCCTACAACTTATGCCAGCGTAATGCGGAACTGCTGTCAACGCCGTAGTCGAATTTTCAAACATGCTAAAATTCTCGGCGTATGACGACTTATTGCCAGCTTACTACGATGTCTCCACATACTCCGACGTATACCAGCATGCTCTTAACGTAATACAACTTACCCATACGTTTTCACGTTGTTCACTTGGTTCGGCCAAATTTTTTCAACGTTCTGCATACGCTGGCTTAAAAGTCAAAGGTGTGGAGCAGCGGCCTTGACAACTTCGTATTGTTCTAGACATGCGGCTTATCATTTGAATCGTCGAGCCGCAGGCCTTTTTATTAGGGCGACCCACGTGATCGTCGGCGGACTACGCTGCCGCGCTAATGGCAATAAAGTTGACTATCTTTGGGCATAGTTTGTTGAATGCTGACAACACGCGTGCAGCCATTCGTTGGTAGGGTGATTGAAACGTTTTGTTACGTTACTTGAATACTTAGCATACGTCCAAACGTTATTTCTTGCCCAAAACTTAAAATAAAAAAAAACAATCCAAGTATATAGTACGCCAGCGTTTACTTTACATTTCATAACGCTTGCCATACGCGGGTCTAAAACGGTCAAGTGTGACAGCCCCTACACCTGAGGCTATTGCGTTTGTGGATTCAGAACCTTGATGAAAATCCTATGAGAGGGCAGGAAGTATGGAAGAACAAGCTGTAGTTAAGTAATATCCATGTACTAAGGAATCTTGCCTTGCCTGTTGGGGCTCCAGCAAACTTTCACTTCATCGTATTCCCCTTTCTCTTTAAAAATATTTAATCGCATCTGAATATACTGCGTGACGTACAGCAGTCTCCTACTCCAGCCACCTCCAGTCAAAAATATGTGAGAAGGCTCCATATCAGTTTTGACACATTCATTCACATGGTGAAAATAAAATCCTTCGGTTTTTTTTGTTGAGTGATCTAAACCAATCTTAGGTATATTATCATTATCTTCATCATGTTGCATAAGACATCCAATGTATAACATTTCCCTGTGAATGCCAAGGATTGTGTGCCAAAATCTGAATTGATCCAGAATCTGCTCATTCACAGGGTGCATAGGAAGGGATAAACGATTTGGAAGGTTTAGTGCAAGGTTTCCTCATCTTTCTCTCGTACACTGTCGCCCATTTGTGCCGCTTTTATCCCATGATCTTTCCAGACAAATTCTTCTAAAGAACTTACTGATATCTTTCCATGGCTTTATCTGAAACTTGCTGATGAGTGGTATTCGTATTCCATTGCATTTCATTCAAAGTCTGTGTCAGTTTCTAGTTAGTTTATATTTCTCCTGGTTATATGTCGTATAGCCACCCATTCATTCAGATTCTTCTCGCCATGGAGAAACAAACATGCCTCTCTTACAATGATATCCTGTGTCCTTTTCGATAGTATAACGTATACAATTATCGAAGCACAACTTGAGTGGATCTCCTTTTTAATTCATAACCACCCATCATTTTGATATTGTTATTTTCTTCTGAGTTCTCGTTCAACTGATAGCTGGTCATCTACATTCTACATCTATCACGTATGTCACCACCAACCACGAATGTACAACTTTGTAGTTCGATATTTATTGATGAAATTCGTCTGTACAATGAACACATTAATGCCAAAGACCATTTACATCATCAGGCAGGCTTGTCTCGTGAATAGACGATCCAAGTACCAGCTTAAAGGGTTCACATCACGGAGGCATCATGGGCAGAGTCTTAAGGGATCGTTGAATTTTTGATCATTGGACAAGTCCTTCCATCTTGGCGAGAGTGTTAACAAATATGACCATCTCTTGACGCTTCTATGAAGTCGTATTGTAAAATTCAAGGTACACATCCTCTTGGGAGCGGGATATTTCGACGTGTCAAAAACTTGTGTCCATCATGCGAACTTGCTGTTTTAAATCTGGATATTCCTTTCTGGCATTCCTGACAGCATGATTTTGTATTATATAGCAGGTTACTCATTCCTCGTTTGTGATTTGGCGATTAAGACACAATATACAAAGCACATGCTCATTGCGTCCAGAATGAATTAGCAGGTCCATGTTGCCCTCCACGATTTCAAAAGAGCTCTTATTGTAATTGTGATTCTGTCGGTCATCCTATCTCTTCAAAAATACCTTCTTGCTGTATGAACGAAACAGATTTGCACTCCAGAATTTCCTCTTCACTGACAGTAGGTAACCAAGAAATTCTCATGTTTTAATTGGCTTTGCTTCATTTAGCTTCCTTATAGACATGCTTCCAACAGGTCCTTGTTACCGCTTCCGACATCATTTGGAGTGTTTGGTGGAAAGAGGCTTAAGAAATCTTGGTTGCTGGTCAAAGGAGAGGTAGTGGAAAGGCCAAATCTGCGATTGAACATTTATTTTTATTTTTACAAGTTCGCGGAGTGAGGCCGAGTGGGCGATTGTATCTGTCGAACTGGATTCAGTCATCAATCATTGGTTGTTCTTGAACCATGGTATTGTAACGTTGTATAATAACAACTGGATGACATCCTCCATTTTGGCTGTCTATTATGTGGAGGAGTCCTGTTGTCAACAACATGTGGTTTGTGGTGATCCCCTCATCTGAAATTCTTACTTTATAGAAATCCGGTAACATGTCCAAAGCCGGATCTGTGTTCACTTTTAAGTAATTTGAAATGAGTTTTTAACTTGAGAAGCAAAAATGCCTGGCGACACGTCACCGAGGTTCTTGTCTGTACTGGATCTTTCTTCTCTGCAAGTTTAAATCTGCAAGTTCCTCGCTGGCTATTTACACTGTGATCAACAGTTTTTCCAAAATATGAAGAAAGGATGTTCCCATTTGGTCTCTGCTAGAGGAATAAGAGATATAAACCATTAGGGGATTGCAGCGTCGTATCTAGAGCCAAAATGTCTGTTCTTCACCTTTTCCCAAATTAATGGAGGCGATCCTCGAGTTCTTTAAGAGACCTTGTCAGCCGTTTTTCATCGCGTATGAATGAGATTGTCAACATTCTCTTGAGACTTGCAACTCGTCCAGGCTTGTTATAGTTTTGTTGTTCCTGTTGTTTTCCTCAAGCGACAAATTGCTTTATCGGAAGATATGTTAGTCTCTGTTAAATTCTTCACCATTGTATTAGTTAGATAGAACAGACTTTGGTATACTGGGAAGCAAGCTCTTGTCTATTCCTGTCACTCTTACTCTATTACACATGTTCACCGATATGATGACTTGTGACGGCCTCTTCTTGTTGTCGAGTCCTGCTTGATCACAGACAATGTAGGGAAAAGATGCTCCCTCTGAGTTTTTGATCCAGAAATTTTGTACTCGGTTGGTTCCACCCCTTCACAGGGGCATGAAATGATCTTGTCTGTATGCTCCATTAATGTTCTGCATCGATGTATCCATAGTTCTACAGTATTGGTGTCTTCAGTGAGCGTCTGGCATCCCAAATTATCAGTTATTCTTTTGTTCAGTTGGGATTGTTGTGGGTTGGTCTTGTACCTGTGTATTTGTTTCTTCTACATTTCCTGTTGTGGCTGTTGACACCCAGTCCTTTGTTTACTTGGGATGCCCTCGTCTATAAGCTTGCTGTTTCTCAACTAACCAGGAACTGAGCAACAAACTTCTGTTTGTCTTATGTTTTGGAATGTAGTTGATGCTTGTATGAAAGCCTCGTCTGTTCAGTTTTAGTGGTATGGTAGCTGTCATCTGGCTTTCGGAGAAGTAGGTAACTGACGGTAGTGCTTGACATTCTGTTGGGAACTTACAACATTCCCATGCAAACTTATTTGTCGCTCCTCTTGGCGAGCTCAGTGTAATTTGCATGGAAAGTATTTAGGGCATGGGCTCATTAGGGCCACCGGTGCACGCCCCACCGCCCACCCTCCCGCAACAAGACCGATGTTTTTGAAATGTCTGGATATGACTGGAATCGAGTGAATGTTAACATTGAAATTATTGGGATGCACTACTCTTTTAGCATCATGAAAAAGGGAAACCCTCAAAAGGAAGAGATTTCGTCTATCTTGTGCCAGAAAAGTGATTTTCCGTACCCAATCAGACGATGGCTTCTAGACGACTCATTTACACTGTCAGGACTATAACCAGTATTATGGCTTCTATGAACATAATCTCATGTGTTCCATGTATGTGTCTAAAATTAATATAATCCAAGGCTATTAAACATGTTGGAGTACAGTACTGTAATCGTCTTTTAACCGTTCATTTGACTGTGGTTTGTAGAATTTTCAATAAGGCTTATTTTTAAGAACTTTTTTTGTTCTTCTGCCAAGCCCAGAATGAAGAATCTACTTTATGTTATACCATAATATAGTAAGTATCCAGAATAACACTGAACACACGATGATGATATTCACACTATAAACAACAGAACGAGTATTCACAAAATCTAAAAAGAGGGTTGGGTTTTAAAATAGAAATGAAATGCTGAGAAACAGTTATTCAGGAAATCGCTGTATATTCTATTCCACTCTAAATATAGTAATTGTATCTTACGAAACATGATAAATTGTGAGCTTACATTTCAAACTTATTTCCAAATTCTGATACAAAGCAAATGATTTGAAAACCAACCATTATATTTAATATAGTAGGTAATAACAGTCTGTAACATTGTTCCTATTTCCAGCGATTAACACAGTATATTTTTCATATACATATTTCTGTGAAAATTATTTTCATGATCATTACAGTTTCATTGTATTCATCAGGTCAAGTAACAATATCATGAGGATTTGTTTACGGTGCATTCTTTCAATCAATTCAACAGCAGATGGGTCAGCATGTTATTCCAATCTGGTCAGACTCGTCTGTACCAAGGTGTTTACTCCTTTCTCTGGTATGCTTTTTTCATCGTCAATCGTGTTCACTCCCTCATCACTGGTGTTCACTATCTCAGCAAATATCTGTCAACTGCTGTGGGAGAACCACAACCCCCATACCATAGAGGCTCCGTTTTTTGGTTGACAAGTGCCCAACCGTTGTCCGTTCACCAGCATCAGGGTTATCAGTAAGAACGCTGTGGTACGCTCTTCCTGAGTCGAATGGAATGTTTACATGAACTCCACCCATGATCCTCTGGGCTTCGCCTTCTGTCCGTGTTGAGCATATTTCCTATGTGCAGTTCGTGATTGAGACCTTCAGTGAGGTTGTCAGTAACTGCGTCTCAAATTATCAAATTCAGAGTGGAAAATGGAGGGCCCCTGGATGATCGAACAGATTGCGTGTTGACAGCAGAACTTTGTGTTTCTCAGCAACAGCCTGAGCAAGGCAGTTTTTTTCTTTTTCCCCCAAAAAAAAACCCCTTCCTGTTGAAATGAGGAGTTCTTCTGAGTGTCCCATTACCGGCTATCACGCAAGGTTATCAATTTTTCGCTCCTGAAAAGGTGACGGAAGGTGCAATTGCATAGAGCATATGCTTCGGAGTTTCCATTTCCCCATCGATGCTGCACCGACAAATATCTTGCCCCAATTGAATTCACGAGCTGTGCATTTCGACGTGTGGGAGTTGTTTGCCTGATATCAGGTAATTTCAATTTTTTTCATTTGTGATGGAATTACAGCTGTCATGTTTCCAAGGGTCCTGGCAGATGGAGGCCATTTCACATCATACAGCTTTTTTTTTTTTCGCGAAGCTCTTTCCCAGAAATCAACTTGACGTAGTAATTCCACATCCTGGATCATGTCCCTGAACAAAGTTCATATGCAAATCGAACGTGTCACAAATGTCATGGTGAGAGCTTTAGATCAATGTAATTACTGGAAGTTGCTTCTCTGTTTAATGTCGCCAGAAAGGCCAAGTCTGTCCTTTGAATTTTGTCATGTTTCTCAGGCTTTAGCTTTGAGTTTTCTTCACGAAACTTTGGGATTGAGGAAGTTGGTGCATTTCAGTTGAAATGATATAAATTCAGTATAGCTCTACAGATTTCATCTATTCTTGCTATTGAGGATATCCCTTCGATACTTGGCATACAGCACAAAAGGGCCTCCTGTTTGCCTCTGCTAGTTTGATTTGTTGCTCCTGTCTCTAGCTACTGTCTTCTCCATTTGTCAGACATTTTGTTGTGTTTATATGGACCCTGCATGATTTGTCAGCGTATTTAGGCTTCTGTAGCAAAAACAAATCCATGGCTCTAATTTGATCACCAACTTCTCATCAAATTGTCCTCAGCAGTTTTGAGCAACCGTCTCCATCATCAAACTCAAACTGACTTAAGCCCTCAGTGGTCAGTCTTTTGACTTTACTTTTCTTCCCGTTCCATCGAAGTGGCAAATATACAATCGGTGAGATAGTACCTTGTTCACCCTTGAGCCCCTCCGACTTAACTTGGAAATGATTGGTTCAGATGGATTCATAATGACTGGAAAGTCGATTACGATTGAAGATTCATATAGTTGAATCTTTGGTACATCTCTGTGATTATCCATCACCTTCAGTAGTGGTGTTTGTATGAGTCACAGGTAGCAGTTCATTCGTTGAAAGATTCAATGGCTAGACATGTCTCCTAGTACGTATCTTCAACGGCTGTCTTTCATCGGATTCTGCACTTATTTGATAATGCAAAGAGAGGTCCATACTGAGCCCAGGGAGGTTATGATGCACCTGGACTTTCGGCCTTGTCCCTTGCCTCCACTGCCACCATCCTTTGGGCGTTTGGTTGGGGGGCCTCTTCTCTTGACGTTCTGATGGATGCATTGGCAGACCATCACTTTGCATGGTGCACGTTCAGCCTCTGTGAACCGGCAAAGAGATAAGGAAAAAAAACAACTTAAAAAATTAAAATGTCATATCTGTGATTAAATTTAAAATTGATCTTATTTTGCTATTCATTAATTGGACTTAAGTGATTGTCTTTGACCTAAAAGAGAAAACTTAACTACGTATTTGTGTTTGTCAAATAAATGAATTGTATCTTAACTAACCTTTGGCCTTCAATGTAAATATGGAATATTTTACGTTACTCTACAAATGAATATTTGTTTGTTGAAAGTTCCTTGAGGGGAGGTGTCGCTACTACTGCCTCCCCAATGGCTTCATTTGCACATTAAAATAATAATTATGTGGAGAAAAAAAAATTCCCAAATACCAATTTCAAGATGATATCTTTGTTATAGAAATCAAGCTTTTCTTCAGCACCCAGGATTTCCTGTCTTCAGTATTGACCTCGATGAGGTTCTGTCATAGTTAACACAACACAATCAGATTAAACCCATATGCAATTTAGGATGTGATTAACATTGCGGCTTACTCCAAGAATTTGGACCCATTTTGGCATCAAGTGGAATTGCAGTTGGCATTGGCATGTCACCCATATATTTAGCAGCATATAAACAAGGAAACAGGATAAATAAGCTTTATTGAAGAACTCTACAACCACAGTAATGGGCAGTTATATAAGACGATTACAAAGTACATGTACTCAACATGTTATATTAGCTCTTGGATATATTAATTTTTAGACCACATACGCATGGAACCCAGCATGATATGTTTCATATAAGCCAAACTATGTGTAGCTGACAGTGTTTAATGGGTCGTTAGAACCATTCTATGGGTACGAAATGCTTTTGCACAAATGATGAAAATTCATTTTTGAGGGTAACCCCTTTTCATAGGGCGAAAAGAGGTAGTGACATTCCCAATATTTTCAATTGTTAACATTTCAATTTCTTATTCGCTATCCAGCACATTCAAAAAAAATAGTTTGTTGGAGAGGTTGGGGGGTGGGGGGTGCACGTGGCCCTATCTAGCCCAGGCTATATACGGGGACCACTATGTCTCTCTTCTAAGTTGGTAAATCTAAAAACCTCAGCGTTTACAGGAACTCGTCTTTTTTTGCCTTTGCTAATGTTTGGGTACTTTCTAGACTGCAAGGATCTGTAGCATATATTGGCATCTCCATTCCATCCCATCATAACTTTGTTACACCAGTAATTACATTTTTCCTGAATCATTCTATTGTAGACATATAAGAAATTGTGCCTACGCTATATGGCTATACCAATTCTGGTCGCAAACAGGTGCATACATACTCAGCCCAGCGGAAACATCTGTTTGAAGGTTGTACATTTATGGGTCATTATGCTCTGCCACTTGTTTTAACTGCCCTTCAGTTTTCTCTGTACTGAATGTCAGTTCGTTTTATTGCTGTGGATCTGTTGCTTGTTCTTGTTGACGTTTGCTTTTATAGACAGTTCCTTTTCCTGCTTTAAACCTATACACATGAGACTTCGCTCTTTCTTGCTTGTGAATTTCTGCACTTCCTGTTGACTGTTTGCTTTTAATTCCTTTTCCGTAACCTATGGCATGAGACTTGTGCTTGTCCATGCATATATAGCATGTTGCTTTTTCTTTTCTTTGATGTTGAAGCTCGTTATCTTGACATAGAATCGGCCAGACTATCTGCTGGTTTAGATTTTTCACATTTCAAATTTGTTCATTGCATTCTTCAACTTTGTGTTGTATTGCTCACTAGATTCTAGGTTTTTGAGGTACTTTTACTCCATTTGCAATTTGCATTTTTTTGAAGCAGACTGTCCTTTGTGTCGCTAAGAGATGTGAGACAACAAGTTCCAGCACCACAGTTTCGTGACTGATTTTAGATGACAAACTTTGCTTTGATAGTATAACTGCCCATCACCTTTCTCATTGAATCATTGTTGATTTTTGTGTAGATATTCTGATCCTGTGTACATAACACTACTTCATAGTGATTACGATTGCATGGTTGAGGTAGATGGCTTATCATGGCTAATCAGAGATGGTTAACTAAGTACTCCATTACTTAAGGCATTCATGCTTTGGACCAGTAAATGAGGTGTGCTGCAGCAATAATTTCAACCTCTGTAGCCCATTTCCATTTGTTTCACTTTGGAGGCTATACTACTCATGTTCTTCAGGAGCTTAGTGTCAAATATTATGTTTGATTTTTGTTCCAATATGCTGACAACGTTGTTCTTATTGGCTGCTGGTAACTTCAGATTTCCGTAAATTGACATGAAAAAACTACGGAAAAAAAAACATTCCCATCACCAATTATTGCTCTTAATAACACCTGTTTCTGTGATGGTTAAACTTGAGTGTATTATTGATGTCATGAAAATACAGATTAGTTTAAACATTGAAAGTTGTCAAGTCTATTGCGACTTAAAAGGGTTAAAAAGATACTTGAGTTATACTGCATCTTTTGGACTAATATGGATTTTGAACTTTAATCATTCCAGATTTTTTTCACTGCTGGTTTTCTTCAGTTGCTCTATTATTCTGTGTTCCCATGGGATTTCCTCTCATGTTTGTGTTTTTCAGTTTATTGTCTCATGTCTGCATTTTCTAATTAATTTCAGGTTTGTGTTTTCTGGATATTTTTATGACATTCGATATTCAATGATTTATTTTGAACAGAAATGGAAATTCTCTGAAATTGTACTAAAAGTTTTTTTTCACCCACATATTTTTAAGCGCCTTTCAATTGAATGATTGTTCAAAGTTGTGTTTCTTCCAAGTTCTCGTCCTGGTTGAATGAAGTGCTACTTTTTCGACAGTA
Source organism: Eptatretus atami (assembly GCA_035128595.1). Lineage (NCBI taxonomy): Eukaryota > Metazoa > Chordata > Myxini > Myxiniformes > Myxinidae > Eptatretus > Eptatretus atami. The sequence goes on along the minus strand of CM068968.1, from coordinate 74,193,957 downwards.
TCGAAACCCGAATGTCTTAAAATTCGACCGGAGTTTGTACGTTTTTCCCACGTTGAGAATGGGCTCCTTGATTTCCAAAAGATGATGGAACAGGTTCTTTGCCCTGAAATTAAAAAATAACACTTCACAATACCCAAATAAAAACACACGGAAAAAATATTTTTGAGAAAAATACTGAAGTACCTTCTATATTTACCAAAAAAAACTCCAGTAAATTGACTTGGTAATTTTCTGTAATTGACATTAAGCGAGAGGATGCAAAAATATTAATACAATGCTGAAGAATTGGAACAGTACACCCAGAGAGCAGATCATGTTACAAGTCAGCATTATTAATGAAACTCCAAGTCGACGACCATGAGTATCATTTTTATTTTTAATTTGATGGCATCACAAATTTATAACGTGCATGTGCAATGTTTATTCAACATTATGCAATAATACATTACCTACTTGCTCTTGCCATGAGAAAATGCATCTAAAAGAAAGTAATATGTCTGTTTGACCACAAATATTCAGTCTCTGATAAAGTTGCCACCAACAAATTACTCATTGGCATTCTAGACACATATTAATTGGAATGGCAAGCGTCTATAAAACAGGCGAGCCATTGGGTGCTTGACACCATCTTAGGTGAAATTGTAAATTTTTAAAAATCATTAGTTAATTCAACTTTCCACCACATCAAATATACCCCAAAGGAACCTCCATTGCCAAATGATCAGCATTCCTAGTACACAATTTAAATGAATGGGCCAGCTTCTAAATAACTGCACCAAAAACACATTATTCACCGCTACGCCGGAGGTTAGCGCTTAGTAATCTCTGTATCCTGGAAGCCAAGGGCAAAAGTGCATAAAAGGCCAAATCACTCCTGAATTGGATAGAGGACCATTTTGGACACATTCTGAGGGAGGTGGACATCCTGAAACCCGGCAGTAAACCAGAATTCATGTTTTGTCAGATTGCTTGGACTAAAACTCGTGCAAAAGTCTGGGTAGAGAGATTCAATATGACAAAGCGTCACAAGGAACAAACTATGGAACATTTACAACTTAGATGAGCTTATGGACGTACTTAAGGGATGAATGTAGGCACGATTGATTGGTTGAGTTCAGGTACCAGAGTTCAAAATATTGCATTGACTCTTTGCCAAATCTGGACCCTAAAAACGAAACGACCCCAAAATATGTAAATGAATGGTTTTCATTTTGATCATTCTTGTACAGAACAAGATAGTAAAGTTTTTAAAAAAAAACACAGTGGTGGGAAAATTACATGTACATTTAACCCTTCGGGTCCAATTTATATCTTGCTGAATTCGAAAAAAGAAAGAAAAGTGCATTGAGCGATCACTACTTAAAATTTCAACTATTTGTGAATAACTGTCCTGGAAACTCCATTTCAATTGAAAGAGGCGTTAGGCAAGGCAACCCCTCATTGCTAGAAATATTTCGAAGCGACCAGGCGCCGTGCGAATCCGAGATTCGAAGCTGCATGCTGGTGACAGAGGCTAGCCTGGAACGGGGAATCTACCTGGGGCATCCTCAGAGGTGGGAATCCCAGTTAAAACATTCGGTCGCATGATATTGAATGCTCATCTATTCAGCTCATCGATTTTCATGGGAAATTACATCAGGTAAGTCATTAGTAAAACAAGGTGCTAAATCTAACGATTTGTATACAATATTGCAGAGGCAAAGCATGCCGTACAGCTAAATTTCATGCAGATTGTCCCCAATAAATGGAGGAAAATTTTTTTTGCCATTCAAGAAATGCATGTGATCGATGACACTGTAATTCTGTTCACAAAAGAGATGATCTGTCTCAGTTTATGGCATATTGTTCCACACCTAGGAAGGCAAGCACATAATGCCTCAGCCTCCCCTTCACTACACAAACATCAGGACCCTGGATACTAAAGGATTGCCTTAGCTATTCTACTGTTCCCTAATAATATGTCACGAGTTAGCACAGTAGTGGCTGGTGGTTTGAGAATGGGCCACTATGACACTGTAAGATTTTCATTGCAAGCCCATTCTGTTTTAGGAAATGAGAATGAGTGATTTACCCAAGTAAACGGCTGAGACGACGTCGCTATCACCGACCTCTCCCAACAATAGGAGAAGTGCATCGATAATGTCAGAAGGACTGATCTTGAATGAAACTACAGCACACAAGAATGGTAGGGCACGAATAATCGAAGAGCAGGCCATTAAAAGGACTTGTTTTGGAAATGACTGAAGCAACAGCTGACCACGTAAATTATGTATCATGTTAGCAATGGACTGTTACAAAAATACACATAGGAAGATTTATTGAAACTTAGGCAATCAAACTTCAGCTCCACTGCAGCTACCCAGGGTATCGAACCAGCCACGGCAGAGTTACTCGTCTGCTGAGCAAGTCCGCGGTCAATAGCAGCCTCATGGATTACATGTCGGGTTAGAGGACGTCGATCTCTTCGCCAAAAAGTGTTTTGTGGATGGTGAGCATGCAAAAACATAAACGTGTACCCAGTACCGCATATCTGAAAAAGAAAGCAGAATATTCCTCCAGGCCGCGTTCCTTACTTCAGGATGAAGTTTTTTACATCGGACATGTATCTTCAAGATTAATGCCGTGTTTGAGCGGTTTGTACTGCGCAAGACAGTGTATCCGAAATTACATCAGGAAGGGGAAAAGGAAAAACTATCCTCCAATCTGTTGTCATCATGTCCAAAATTTGTTCCACAAAGAGGGGAGCCGCTGTTCCAAAAGCATCAGGCGAGAAGCCAGGAATTGGTTCGGATGAGTTGAAAGTTGTGTCCCAATTGAGACGGTTATCTTGTACAGATTTGAGAACTGGACAACAAATTCTGTGTGCTATGAACTAGAAAAAGCATACAAAGACATTTTTGATGTCTGAATTAGTTGCAGATTTCTTCTCTGCACTTTTTTGCCTTGCAGCAGGATAACTTGAAAACACTGAAATGAACTCTGAAACTGCTAAATTGAAAAAGATCTTGTCTGTGTATCAAATCATCTTCTAGATTTTGAACAATGGTAGAAAACGAACTCCGTTACACATGATGAATTCTGAATCAATTTACAATGCTTGCAGGTCAAAAACCGTGATTTCTAGCCTGAATCG
>CM068968.1:74174874-74190799 GCA_035128595.1 Eptatretus atami | reverse complement strand
AAACATACTAGGGAGAGGTACCCGACCCTGGCTTGATTCAGTAAACAAATGAATGCCATATCTGAATGATATCGCGAGAATCTATTCGTACTAATTGCCAGTCCAACCGATTCAGGCTAAAATTCAGGTTTTTGACCTGGCAGCAATTGTAAATTGAATTCAGAATTCATCATGGTAAGCGAGTTCGTTTTCTACCATTTTCAAATCTAGAAGATGAATTGATACACAGACAAGATCTTTTTTCAAATTTCCAGCAGTTTCAGAGTTCAATTAGTGTTTTCAAGTTATCCTGCTGCAAGGCAAAAAAGTGCAGAGAAGAAATCTGCAACTAATTCAGACATCAAAAATGTCTTTGTATGCTTTTTCTAGTTCATAGCACACAGAATTTGTTGTCCAGTTCTCAAATCTGTACAAGATAACCGTCTCAATTGGGACACAACTTTCAACTCATCCGAACCAATTCCTGGCTTCTCGCCTGATGCTTTTGGAACAGCGGCTCCCCTCTTTGTGGAACAAATTTTGGACATGATGACAACAGATTGGAGGATAGTTTTTCCTTTTCCCCTTCCTGATGTAATTTCGGATACACTGTCTTGCGCAGTACAAACCGCTCAAACACGGCATTAATCTTGAAGATACATGTCCGATGTAAAAAACTTCATCCTGAAGTAAGGAACGCGGCCTGGAGGAATATTCTGCTTTCTTTTTCAGATATGCGGTACTTGGGTACACGTTATGTTTTTGCATCTGCCCATCACAAAACACTTTTTTTGCGAAAGATCGACGTCCTCTAACCCGACACTGCTAATCCAGTGAGGCTGCTATTGACCACGGACTTTGCTCAGCAGACGAGGTAACTCTGCCGTGGCTGGTTAAGCGATCACCTGGGTCAGCTGCAATGAAGCGAAGTTTGATTGCCTAAGTTTCAATAAATCTTCCTAAGTGTGTATTTTTGGTAACAGTCCATTGCTAACATGTACATAATTTACGTGGTCAGCTGTTGCTTCATCATTTCCAAAACAAGTCCTTTCTAATGCCTGCTGCTTCGATTATTCGTGCCCTACCATCTTTGTGCTGTAGTTTCAGTTCAAGATCAGTCCCTTCTGACATATGAAGCACTTCTCCGTATTCGTTGGAGAGGGTCGGTGAAGGGACGTCGTCCTCAGCCGTTTACTTGGGTAAATCAGCTCACTCATTTCCTGGAAAACAGAATGGGCTTGCAATGGAAAATCTTAGTGTCTAGTAGGGGCCCATTTCAAACCAACCAGCCACTACTGTGCTAACATGAATATTGATTAGGGAAACATAAGAATAGCTATAGCAATACCTTTAGTACCAGGGTCCCTGATGTTTGTGTAGTGAGGGGAGGCTGACAGGGCATTATGTGCTGCCTTCCTAGGTTGTGGAACAAATAGCCATAAAAACGAGACAGATCATCGTCTTTTGTGAACAGAATTTACAGTGTCAATCGATCAACATGCGATTTCTTGAAGAAAAAAAAAAAAATATTTCCTCCATTTATTTGGGGACAATCTGCATGAAATTTAGCTGTACGGCATGCTTTGCTATGCAATATTATACAAATCGTTAATTTTAGCACCGTTGTTTTAACTAATGTACTTACCTGATGTAATTTCCCATGAAAATCGATGAGCTGAAATAGATGAGCATTCAATATCATCGACCGATGTTTTAACTGGGATTCCCACCTGGGATGCCCCAGGTAGATTCCCCGTTCCAGGCTAACCTCTGTCACCAGCACGCGCTTCAATCTCGGGATTCGCAACGGCAACCTGGTCGCTTCGAAATTTCTGCAATGAGGGGTTGCCTGCCTAACGGCCTTTTCAATTTGAAATGAGAGGTTTCAGGACATTATTCACAAATGTTGAAATTTTAAAGCGAGTTGACTTTTCTTCTTTTTTCGAATTCAGCAAGATATAATTGGACCCAAGGGTAAATGTAACATGTAACTTTTCCCACCACTGGTTTTTTTTTTTAAAAACTTACTATCTTGTTCTGTACAAGAATTGATCAATAATGAAAATCCATCATTTACATATTTGGGGTCGTTTCAGTTTTTTAGGGTCCAGATTTGGCAAGTCAATGAATATTTTGAACTCTGGTAACCTTGAACTTCACCAATCAGATCGTGCCTACATTCATCCTATAAGGTCGATCACATAAGCTCCTAAGTGGAAATGTTCCATAGGTTTGTTCTTGTGACGGCTTTGTCATATTGAAATCTCTCTACCCGACTTTTGCACGGTTTTAGTCAAGCAATCTGACAAACAATGAATTCTGGTTTACTGCCGGGTTTCAGGATGTCCACTCCCTCAGAATGTGTCCACGATGGGTCCTCTATCCAAATTAAGGGATGAATTTTGGCCTTTTATGCACTTTTGCCCTTGGCTTCCAGGATACAGAGATTACTAAGCGCTAACCTCCGGCGTAGCGGTGAATAATGTGTTTTTGGTGCAGTTATTTAGAAGCTGGCCCATTCATTTAAATTGTGTACTAGGAATGCTGATCATTTGGCAATGGAGGTTCCTTTGGGGTATATTTGATGTGGTGGAAAGTTGAATTAACTAATGATTTTTAAAAATTTACAATTTCACCTAAGATGGTGTCAAGCACCCAATGGCTCGCCTGTTTTATAGACGCTTGCCATTCCAATTAATATGTGTCTAGAATGCCAATGAGTAATTTGTTGGTGGCAACTTTATCAGAGACTGAATATTTGTGGTCAAACAGACATATTACTTTCTTTTAGATGCATTTTCTCATGGCAAGAGCAAGTAGGTAATGTATTATTGCATAATGTTGAATAAACATTGCACATGCACGTTATAAATTTGTGATGCCATCAAATTAAAAATAAAAATGATACTCATGGTCGTCGACTTGGAGTTTCATTAATAATGCTGACTTGTAACATGATCTGCTCTCTGGGTGTACTGTTCCAATTCTTCAGCATTGTATTAATATTTTTGCATCCTCTCGCTTAATGTCAATTACAGAAAATTACCAAGTCAATTTACTGGAGTTTTTTTTGGTAAATATAGAAGGTACTTCAGTATTTTTCTCAAAAATATTTTTTCCGTGTGTTTTTATTTGGGTATTGTGAAGTGTTATTTTTTAATTTCAGGGCAAAGAACCTGTTCCATCATCTTTTGGAAATCAAGGAGCCCATTCTCAACGTGGGAAAAACGTACAAACTCCGGTCGAATTTTAAGACATTCGGGTTTCGATACTGTCGAAAAAGTAGCACTTCATTCAACCAGGACGAGAACTTGGAAGAAACACAACTTTGAACAATCATTCAATTGAAAGGCGCTTAAAAATATGTGGGTGAAAAAAAACTTTTAGTACAATTTCAGAGAATTTCCATTTCTGTTCAAAATAAATCATTGAATATCGAATGTCATAAAAATATCCAGAAAACACAAACCTGAAATTAATTAGAAAATGCAGACATGAGACAATAAACTGAAAAACACAAACATGAGAGGAAATCCCATGGGAACACAGAATAATAGAGCAACTGAAGAAAACCAGCAGTGAAAAAAATCTGGAATGATTAAAGTTCAAAATCCATATTAGTCCAAAAGATGCAGTATAACTCAAGTATCTTTTTAACCCTTTTAAGTCGCAATAGACTTGACAACTTTCAATGTTTAAACTAATCTGTATTTTCATGACATCAATAATACACTCAAGTTTAACCATCACAGAAACAGGTGTTATTAAGAGCAATAATTGGTGATGGGAATGTTTTTTTTTCCGTAGTTTTTTCATGTCAATTTACGGAAATCTGAAGTTACCAGCAGCCAATAAGAACAACGTTGTCAGCATATTGGAACAAAAATCAAACATAATATTTGACACTAAGCTCCTGAAGAACATGAGTAGTATAGCCTCCAAAGTGAAACAAATGGAAATGGGCTACAGAGGTTGAAATTATTGCTGCAGCACACCTCATTTACTGGTCCAAAGCATGAATGCCTTAAGTAATGGAGTACTTAGTTAACCATCTCTGATTAGCCATGATAAGCCATCTACCTCAACCATGCAATCGTAATCACTATGAAGTAGTGTTATGTACACAGGATCAGAATATCTACACAAAAATCAACAATGATTCAATGAGAAAGGTGATGGGCAGTTATACTATCAAAGCAAAGTTTGTCATCTAAAATCAGTCACGAAACTGTGGTGCTGGAACTTGTTGTCTCACATCTCTTAGCGACACAAAGGACAGTCTGCTTCAAAAAAATGCAAATTGCAAATGGAGTAAAAGTACCTCAAAAACCTAGAATCTAGTGAGCAATACAACACAAAGTTGAAGAATGCAATGAACAAATTTGAAATGTGAAAAATCTAAACCAGCAGATAGTCTGGCCGATTCTATGTCAAGATAACGAGCTTCAACATCAAAGAAAAGAAAAAGCAACATGCTATATATGCATGGACAAGCACAAGTCTCATGCCATAGGTTACGGAAAAGGAATTAAAAGCAAACAGTCAACAGGAAGTGCAGAAATTCACAAGCAAGAAAGAGCGAAGTCTCATGTGTATAGGTTTAAAGCAGGAAAAGGAACTGTCTATAAAAGCAAACGTCAACAAGAACAAGCAACAGATCCACAGCAATAAAACGAACTGACATTCAGTACAGAGAAAACTGAAGGGCAGTTAAAACAAGTGGCAGAGCATAATGACCCATAAATGTACAACCTTCAAACAGATGTTTCCGCTGGGCTGAGTATGTATGCACCTGTTTGCGACCAGAATTGGTATAGCCATATAGCGTAGGCACAATTTCTTATATGTCTACAATAGAATGATTCAGGAAAAATGTAATTACTGGTGTAACAAAGTTATGATGGGATGGAATGGAGATGCCAATATATGCTACAGATCCTTGCAGTCTAGAAAGTACCCAAACATTAGCAAAGGCAAAAAAAGACGAGTTCCTGTAAACGCTGAGGTTTTTAGATTTACCAACTTAGAAGAGAGACATAGTGGTCCCCGTATATAGCCTGGGCTAGATAGGGCCACGTGCACCCCCCACCCCCCAACCTCTCCAACAAACTATTTTTTTTGAATGTGCTGGATAGCGAATAAGAAATTGAAATGTTAACAATTGAAAATATTGGGAATGTCACTACCTCTTTTCGCCCTATGAAAAGGGGTTACCCTCAAAAATGAATTTTCATCATTTGTGCAAAAGCATTTCGTACCCATAGAATGGTTCTAACGACCCATTAAACACTGTCAGCTACACATAGTTTGGCTTATATGAAACATATCATGCTGGGTTCCATGCGTATGTGGTCTAAAAATTAATATATCCAAGAGCTAATATAACATGTTGAGTACATGTACTTTGTAATCGTCTTATATAACTGCCCATTACTGTGGTTGTAGAGTTCTTCAATAAAGCTTATTTATCCTGTTTCCTTGTTTATATGCTGCTAAATATATGGGTGACATGCCAATGCCAACTGCAATTCCACTTGATGCCAAAATGGGTCCAAATTCTTGGAGTAAGCCGCAATGTTAATCACATCCTAAATTGCATATGGGTTTAATCTGATTGTGTTGTGTTAACTATGACAGAACCTCATCGAGGTCAATACTGAAGACAGGAAATCCTGGGTGCTGAAGAAAAGCTTGATTTCTATAACAAAGATATCATCTTGAAATTGGTATTTGGGAATTTTTTTTTCTCCACATAATTATTATTTTAATGTGCAAATGAAGCCATTGGGGAGGCAGTAGTAGCGACACCTCCCCTCAAGGAACTTTCAACAAACAAATATTCATTTGTAGAGTAACGTAAAATATTCCATATTTACATTGAAGGCCAAAGGTTAGTTAAGATACAATTCATTTATTTGACAAACACAAATACGTAGTTAAGTTTTCTCTTTTAGGTCAAAGACAATCACTTAAGTCCAATTAATGAATAGCAAAATAAGATCAATTTTAAATTTAATCACAGATATGACATTTTAATTTTTTAAGTTGTTTTTTTTCCTTATCTCTTTGCCGGTTCACAGAGGCTGAACGTGCACCATGCAAAGTGATGGTCTGCCAATGCATCCATCAGAACGTCAAGAGAAGAGGCCCCCCAACCAAACGCCCAAAGGATGGTGGCAGTGGAGGCAAGGGACAAGGCCGAAAGTCCAGGTGCATCATAACCTCCCTGGGCTCAGTATGGACCTCTCTTTGCATTATCAAATAAGTGCAGAATCCGATGAAAGACAGCCGTTGAAGATACGTACTAGGAGACATGTCTAGCCATTGAATCTTTCAACGAATGAACTGCTACCTGTGACTCATACAAACACCACTACTGAAGGTGATGGATAATCACAGAGATGTACCAAAGATTCAACTATATGAATCTTCAATCGTAATCGACTTTCCAGTCATTATGAATCCATCTGAACCAATCATTTCCAAGTTAAGTCGGAGGGGCTCAAGGGTGAACAAGGTACTATCTCACCGATTGTATATTTGCCACTTCGATGGAACGGGAAGAAAAGTAAAGTCAAAAGACTGACCACTGAGGGCTTAAGTCAGTTTGAGTTTGATGATGGAGACGGTTGCTCAAAACTGCTGAGGACAATTTGATGAGAAGTTGGTGATCAAATTAGAGCCATGGATTTGTTTTTGCTACAGAAGCCTAAATACGCTGACAAATCATGCAGGGTCCATATAAACACAACAAAATGTCTGACAAATGGAGAAGACAGTAGCTAGAGACAGGAGCAACAAATCAAACTAGCAGAGGCAAACAGGAGGCCCTTTTGTGCTGTATGCCAAGTATCGAAGGGATATCCTCAATAGCAAGAATAGATGAAATCTGTAGAGCTATACTGAATTTATATCATTTCAACTGAAATGCACCAACTTCCTCAATCCCAAAGTTTCGTGAAGAAAACTCAAAGCTAAAGCCTGAGAAACATGACAAAATTCAAAGGACAGACTTGGCCTTTCTGGCGACATTAAACAGAGAAGCAACTTCCAGTAATTACATTGATCTAAAGCTCTCACCATGACATTTGTGACACGTTCGATTTGCATATGAACTTTGTTCAGGGACATGATCCAGGATGTGGAATTACTACGTCAAGTTGATTTCTGGGAAAGAGCTTCGCGAAAAAAAAAAAAGCTGTATGATGTGAAATGGCCTCCATCTGCCAGGACCCTTGGAAACATGACAGCTGTAATTCCATCACAAATGAAAAAAATTGAAATTACCTGATATCAGGCAAACAACTCCCACACGTCGAAATGCACAGCTCGTGAATTCAATTGGGGCAAGATATTTGTCGGTGCAGCATCGATGGGGAAATGGAAACTCCGAAGCATATGCTCTATGCAATTGCACCTTCCGTCACCTTTTCAGGAGCGAAAAATTGATAACCTTGCGTGATAGCCGGTAATGGGACACTCAGAAGAACTCCTCATTTCAACAGGAAGGGGTTTTTTTTTGGGGGAAAAAGAAAAAAACTGCCTTGCTCAGGCTGTTGCTGAGAAACACAAAGTTCTGCTGTCAACACGCAATCTGTTCGATCATCCAGGGGCCCTCCATTTTCCACTCTGAATTTGATAATTTGAGACGCAGTTACTGACAACCTCACTGAAGGTCTCAATCACGAACTGCACATAGGAAATATGCTCAACACGGACAGAAGGCGAAGCCCAGAGGATCATGGGTGGAGTTCATGTAAACATTCCATTCGACTCAGGAAGAGCGTACCACAGCGTTCTTACTGATAACCCTGATGCTGGTGAACGGACAACGGTTGGGCACTTGTCAACCAAAAAACGGAGCCTCTATGGTATGGGGGTTGTGGTTCTCCCACAGCAGTTGACAGATATTTGCTGAGATAGTGAACACCAGTGATGAGGGAGTGAACACGATTGACGATGAAAAAAGCATACCAGAGAAAGGAGTAAACACCTTGGTACAGACGAGTCTGACCAGATTGGAATAACATGCTGACCCATCTGCTGTTGAATTGATTGAAAGAATGCACCGTAAACAAATCCTCATGATATTGTTACTTGACCTGATGAATACAATGAAACTGTAATGATCATGAAAATAATTTTCACAGAAATATGTATATGAAAAATATACTGTGTTAATCGCTGGAAATAGGAACAATGTTACAGACTGTTATTACCTACTATATTAAATATAATGGTTGGTTTTCAAATCATTTGCTTTGTATCAGAATTTGGAAATAAGTTTGAAATGTAAGCTCACAATTTATCATGTTTCGTAAGATACAATTACTATATTTAGAGTGGAATAGAATATACAGCGATTTCCTGAATAACTGTTTCTCAGCATTTCATTTCTATTTTAAAACCCAACCCTCTTTTTAGATTTTGTGAATACTCGTTCTGTTGTTTATAGTGTGAATATCATCATCGTGTGTTCAGTGTTATTCTGGATACTTACTATATTATGGTATAACATAAAGTAGATTCTTCATTCTGGGCTTGGCAGAAGAACAAAAAAAGTTCTTAAAAATAAGCCTTATTGAAAATTCTACAAACCACAGTCAAATGAACGGTTAAAAGACGATTACAGTACTGTACTCCAACATGTTTAATAGCCTTGGATTATATTAATTTTAGACACATACATGGAACACATGAGATTATGTTCATAGAAGCCATAATACTGGTTATAGTCCTGACAGTGTAAATGAGTCGTCTAGAAGCCATCGTCTGATTGGGTACGGAAAATCACTTTTCTGGCACAAGATAGACGAAATCTCTTCCTTTTGAGGGTTTCCCTTTTTCATGATGCTAAAAGAGTAGTGCATCCCAATAATTTCAATGTTAACATTCACTCGATTCCAGTCATATCCAGACATTTCAAAAACATCGGTCTTGTTGCGGGAGGGTGGGCGGTGGGGCGTGCACCGGTGGCCCTAATGAGCCCATGCCCTAAATACTTTCCATGCAAATTACACTGAGCTCGCCAAGAGGAGCGACAAATAAGTTTGCATGGGAATGTTGTAAGTTCCCAACAGAATGTCAAGCACTACCGTCAGTTACCTACTTCTCCGAAAGCCAGATGACAGCTACCATACCACTAAAACTGAACAGACGAGGCTTTCATACAAGCATCAACTACATTCCAAAACATAAGACAAACAGAAGTTTGTTGCTCAGTTCCTGGTTAGTTGAGAAACAGCAAGCTTATAGACGAGGGCATCCCAAGTAAACAAAGGACTGGGTGTCAACAGCCACAACAGGAAATGTAGAAGAAACAAATACACAGGTACAAGACCAACCCACAACAATCCCAACTGAACAAAAGAATAACTGATAATTTGGGATGCCAGACGCTCACTGAAGACACCAATACTGTAGAACTATGGATACATCGATGCAGAACATTAATGGAGCATACAGACAAGATCATTTCATGCCCCTGTGAAGGGGTGGAACCAACCGAGTACAAAATTTCTGGATCAAAAACTCAGAGGGAGCATCTTTTCCCTACATTGTCTGTGATCAAGCAGGACTCGACAACAAGAAGAGGCCGTCACAAGTCATCATATCGGTGAACATGTGTAATAGAGTAAGAGTGACAGGAATAGACAAGAGCTTGCTTCCCAGTATACCAAAGTCTGTTCTATCTAACTAATACAATGGTGAAGAATTTAACAGAGACTAACATATCTTCCGATAAAGCAATTTGTCGCTTGAGGAAAACAACAGGAACAACAAAACTATAACAAGCCTGGACGAGTTGCAAGTCTCAAGAGAATGTTGACAATCTCATTCATACGCGATGAAAAACGGCTGACAAGGTCTCTTAAAGAACTCGAGGATCGCCTCCATTAATTTGGGAAAAGGTGAAGAACAGACATTTTGGCTCTAGATACGACGCTGCAATCCCCTAATGGTTTATATCTCTTATTCCTCTAGCAGAGACCAAATGGGAACATCCTTTCTTCATATTTTGGAAAAACTGTTGATCACAGTGTAAATAGCCAGCGAGGAACTTGCAGATTTAAACTTGCAGAGAAGAAAGATCCAGTACAGACAAGAACCTCGGTGACGTGTCGCCAGGCATTTTTGCTTCTCAAGTTAAAAACTCATTTCAAATTACTTAAAAGTGAACACAGATCCGGCTTTGGACATGTTACCGGATTTCTATAAAGTAAGAATTTCAGATGAGGGGATCACCACAAACCACATGTTGTTGACAACAGGACTCCTCCACATAATAGACAGCCAAAATGGAGGATGTCATCCAGTTGTTATTATACAACGTTACAATACCATGGTTCAAGAACAACCAATGATTGATGACTGAATCCAGTTCGACAGATACAATCGCCCACTCGGCCTCACTCCGCGAACTTGTAAAAATAAAAATAAATGTTCAATCGCAGATTTGGCCTTTCCACTACCTCTCCTTTGACCAGCAACCAAGATTTCTTAAGCCTCTTTCCACCAAACACTCCAAATGATGTCGGAAGCGGTAACAAGGACCTGTTGGAAGCATGTCTATAAGGAAGCTAAATGAAGCAAAGCCAATTAAAACATGAGAATTTCTTGGTTACCTACTGTCAGTGAAGAGGAAATTCTGGAGTGCAAATCTGTTTCGTTCATACAGCAAGAAGGTATTTTTGAAGAGATAGGATGACCGACAGAATCACAATTACAATAAGAGCTCTTTTGAAATCGTGGAGGGCAACATGGACCTGCTAATTCATTCTGGACGCAATGAGCATGTGCTTTGTATATTGTGTCTTAATCGCCAAATCACAAACGAGGAATGAGTAACCTGCTATATAATACAAAATCATGCTGTCAGGAATGCCAGAAAGGAATATCCAGATTTAAAACAGCAAGTTCGCATGATGGACACAAGTTTTTGACACGTCGAAATATCCCGCTCCCAAGAGGATGTGTACCTTGAATTTTACAATACGACTTCATAGAAGCGTCAAGAGATGGTCATATTTGTTAACACTCTCGCCAAGATGGAAGGACTTGTCCAATGATCAAAAATTCAACGATCCCTTAAGACTCTGCCCATGATGCCTCCGTGATGTGAACCCTTTAAGCTGGTACTTGGATCGTCTATTCACGAGACAAGCCTGCCTGATGATGTAAATGGTCTTTGGCATTAATGTGTTCATTGTACAGACGAATTTCATCAATAAATATCGAACTACAAAGTTGTACATTCGTGGTTGGTGGTGACATACGTGATAGATGTAGAATGTAGATGACCAGCTATCAGTTGAACGAGAACTCAGAAGAAAATAACAATATCAAAATGATGGGTGGTTATGAATTAAAAAGGAGATCCACTCAAGTTGTGCTTCGATAATTGTATACGTTATACTATCGAAAAGGACACAGGATATCATTGTAAGAGAGGCATGTTTGTTTCTCCATGGCGAGAAGAATCTGAATGAATGGGTGGCTATACGACATATAACCAGGAGAAATATAAACTAACTAGAAACTGACACAGACTTTGAATGAAATGCAATGGAATACGAATACCACTCATCAGCAAGTTTCAGATAAAGCCATGGAAAGATATCAGTAAGTTCTTTAGAAGAATTTGTCTGGAAAGATCATGGGATAAAAGCGGCACAAATGGGCGACAGTGTACGAGAGAAAGATGAGGAAACCTTGCACTAAACCTTCCAAATCGTTTATCCCTTCCTATGCACCCTGTGAATGAGCAGATTCTGGATCAATTCAGATTTTGGCACACAATCCTTGGCATTCACAGGGAAATGTTATACATTGGATGTCTTATGCAACATGATGAAGATAATGATAATATACCTAAGATTGGTTTAGATCACTCAACAAAAAAAACCGAAGGATTTTATTTTCACCATGTGAATGAATGTGTCAAAACTGATATGGAGCCTTCTCACATATTTTTGACTGGAGGTGGCTGGAGTAGGAGACTGCTGTACGTCACGCAGTATATTCAGATGCGATTAAATATTTTTAAAGAGAAAGGGGAATACGATGAAGTGAAAGTTTGCTGGAGCCCCAACAGGCAAGGCAAGATTCCTTAGTACATGGATATTACTTAACTACAGCTTGTTCTTCCATACTTCCTGCCCTCTCATAGGATTTTCATCAAGGTTCTGAATCCACAAACGCAATAGCCTCAGGTGTAGGGGCTGTCACACTTGACCGTTTTAGACCCGCGTATGGCAAGCGTTATGAAATGTAAAGTAAACGCTGGCGTACTATATACTTGGATTGTTTTTTTTTATTTTAAGTTTTGGGCAAGAAATAACGTTTGGACGTATGCTAAGTATTCAAGTAACGTAACAAAACGTTTCAATCACCCTACCAACGAATGGCTGCACGCGTGTTGTCAGCATTCAACAAACTATGCCCAAAGATAGTCAACTTTATTGCCATTAGCGCGGCAGCGTAGTCCGCCGACGATCACGTGGGTCGCCCTAATAAAAAGGCCTGCGGCTCGACGATTCAAATGATAAGCCGCATGTCTAGAACAATACGAAGTTGTCAAGGCCGCTGCTCCACACCTTTGACTTTTAAGCCAGCGTATGCAGAACGTTGAAAAAATTTGGCCGAACCAAGTGAACAACGTGAAAACGTATGGGTAAGTTGTATTACGTTAAGAGCATGCTGGTATACGTCGGAGTATGTGGAGACATCGTAGTAAGCTGGCAATAAGTCGTCATACGCCGAGAATTTTAGCATGTTTGAAAATTCGACTACGGCGTTGACAGCAGTTCCGCATTACGCTGGCATAAGTTGTAGGCACGTACGGATAGTTGACACGTCGACCAAGTTACTCATTAAGTCGAAACACGTCGACAGTAATGGGTTAGCGCATGTTTTCAGACTCCCTGGTTTTTGGGGGGTTTTTTTCTTCGGTATGACGTGATGTTGAACGACTTGATTTCTAGTGCGGTTATGATTTCAATCGTTGAGCGGCAGGCTATTATTATATTATATCAATCAACGCAAGAAATCGAAGTGTCAACAGTCACCGTCATTGCCGAAGAAAAAAAAAGAAAAAAATACCCAGAGAGTCTGGAAACTGACGCGTAACAATTTATACATTGACATGTTCGACTGTATGAGTAACTTATGAAGTAACGTGTCGAGATGCAGTAACCAAATCCTGCCAAATTCACCATGGGGGCATTCGATAACTTTGACCATGAGGAAGCCACACTGTCTGGTATTGCGGGGAGTCATGATACCGTCCTGATTCTTATGCAGGACAAATCACTTGGAGTGTCAGATAGCATGGTTAAACCGAATATGTCCGAGACGGGTGTAACACACCGAGAAAGACAATTCAAGGAAGAACTAGCTTGTCAAGTGCTGAAAAGCAACACCAAACCTACAAAGAAGTCCAACCTTTCATCACAGTACGAGGTTCCCAAGGATTTGTTCAAAATGGATCAGAGCGATTCCGACTCTATCAGGAAGAAAGGGTTTTGCCACACTCCAAGTGATTTGTCCTGCATAAGAATCAGGACGGTATCATGACTCCCCCCAATACCAGACAGTGTGGCTTCCTCATGGTCAAAGTTATCGAATGCCCCCATGGTGAATTCGGCAGGATTAAACATACTAGGGAGAGGTACCCGACCCTGGCTTGATTCAGTAACAAATGATGCCATATCTGAATGATATCGGCGAATCCATCGTAGCTAATTGCCAGTCCAAACCGATTCAGGCTAGAAATCACGGTTTTTGACCTGCAAGCATTGTAAATTGATTCAGAATTCATCATGTGTAGCGGAGTTCGTTTTCTACCATTGTTCAAAATCTAGAAGATTATTTGATACACAGACAAGATCTTTTTCAATTTAGCAGTTTGAGTTCATTTCAGTGTTTTCAAGTTGATCCTCACTGTCAATGTCAATGTCAAAAAGTGCAGAGAAGAAATCTGCAACTAACTTCAGAATCACAATGTCTTTATATGCCTTTTCTAGTTCACTAGCATCACAGAATTTGTTGTCCAGTTTCAAATCCTGTTCTAAGATACACCATCTCAATTGGGCGCCACAACTCTTCAACGCGTCCGAATCCAATTCTGGCTTCCGCCTGATGCTTTTGGAACAGCGCTTCCCTCTTGTGGAAGAGAATTTGTTGGACATGATGACACAGATTCGGAGGATAGTTTTTTCCCCCTTCCTGATGTAATTTCGGATACACCGTTTGCGGCAGTACAAATCCGCTCCAAACACGGCATTTATCTTGAAGATAACATGTCCGTGTAAAACTTCATCCTGAAGTAAGGAAGCTGCCTGGAGGAAGATTCTGCTCTTCTTTTTCAGATATTCGGTACTTGTGTACACTTGTTATGTTTTGCATTGCCACATACAAAACACTTTTTTGCGAAGAGATCGACATGCTGAATCCCGTGAGGCTGCTATTGACCGTCGTGACCTTTGGTCAGCAGACGAGGTACTCTGCCGTGGGCTGGGGTTAGCATTACCTGGGTAAGCTGCAGTGGAGCTGAAGTTTGATTGCCTAAGTTTTTCAAGTATCTTCTTATGTGTGTACTTTTTGTAATCAGTCATTGCTAACATGATACGTAATTTTACTGTGGTCAGCTTGTTCAGTCTTTCAAAACAATGTCCTTTCAATGCCTGCTGCTTCGATTATTCGTGCCCTACCATTCTCTGTGCTCGTAGTTTCATGTTCAAGATCAGTCTTCTGACATATGATGCACTTCTCGGTATTGTTGGAGAGGGTCGGGTGATGGCGACGTCGCCTCAGCCGTTTACTTGGTAAATCAGCCATTCTCATTTCCTGGAAAACAGAATGGGCTTGCAATTAAAATCTTCAGTGTTCATAGTGGGCCCCATTTCCAAACCACCAGCACTACTTGCTAACTCGTACATATTGATAGGGCCATGATAGCTATAGGCCAGACCTTTAGGTATTCCGGGTCTGATGTTTGTGTAGTGAAGGGAGGCTGACAGGGCATTATGTGCTGCTTCTAGTTGTGGAACAACTGCCATGAGAAATCACGTCTTTGTGACAGAATTTCAGTGTCATCGATCACATGGATTTCTTGAAGGTATTTTCCTCCATTCTTTGGGACAATCTGCATGAATTTTATGCTGTACGGCAATGCTTTGCTATGCAATATGTATACAATCAGTTAATATTTAGCACCATTGTTTAACTAATGTACTTACCTGATGTAATTTCCATGAAAATCGATGAGCTTCATGTTCATGCCATGCGGACCGATGTTTTTAACTGGGGATTTCCCACCTGGATGCCCCAGGTAGATTCCCCGTCCAGGCTACCTCTGTCACCCAGACGCAGCTTCGAATCTCGGGATTCGCACGGCCCTGGGTCGCTTCGAAATATTTCTGTAATGAGAGGGGTTGGCCTTGCCTAACACCTCTCAATTTGATAGAGTGATTTCAGGACATTTATTCACAAAATGTTGACATTTTTAATTGCCGAGATGGCCATTTTCGTTCTTTTTTCGAATTTCAGCAAATATAAATTGGACCCCGAAGGCGTTTACTGTACTGTACATTTCCCACCACTGGTTTTAAAAACTTACCTTTTCTTGTTCTGTCCAAGAATTGATCAATAAATGAAAAATCCATTCATTTACATTATTTTTAGGGTCCAGATTTTGGGCAAGAGTCAAATGACGTCATTTTGACCTCTGGTGACCTTGAACTTCAACCAATCAGATTGGGCCTACATTCATCCTATAGGTGACTCTATAAGCTCAATTCCAAGTGGTAATATGTTACCATAGGTTGTTTTCCTTGTGACGCTTTGTCAATTTGAATCTCCTCTAGCCCGAACTTTTGCCACAGTTTTAGTCAAAAGCAATTCTGACAAAACCATGAATTCTGGGTTTACTGCCGGGTTTCAGGAT
>CM068968.1:74135156-74158901 GCA_035128595.1 Eptatretus atami | reverse complement strand
ATACATAAATAAAATGAAAAATAAATATGGTTTTCAGGTAAGCAAGACAGACCGGAGCGAACGGTCCACTAACTTCGTGATGGAAGGGCTTCAGGCCTCAATTTAAAAAACAATTGAAGTACTTGTACTGTTAGGTTGCAGGGCAAGAAAGCAAAGTAGATTTGTATAGCAGCTATCAATCGATGGACCGAGCGGAAAGAACGGGAGAATTGCAAAGGTATAAAAATGGAAAGACGAAGTGTTTTGGCAGATGATGTTGCTAGAAAAAAGTAACAGACCAAAGAAAAGAATAAGGATTGGAGGAAAGCTGGACTGGGAGGAAGGGATACAGATTCGGAAGAAGAAGAAGCGGGCCAGGAGATGGGGACGGCGAATGAGAGGTCCGCAAAACCCCCAATCAGCAGGCACAGGAGGGCGGCCCAGAAATGGAGTGGAAAAACAAAAGGCTGGACGTGAACACCACCACAGAACCCGCGCAAGGACGGCAGCAAAACACAAGAGCAGAACAACCAAAGTCAATACAGGGATGGTTTCCAGTGCGGACAAACGGGCATGGAATGAATTTGCCCCCAAAGAGGACGTTTGGATTGGAGTTCCAACAGGAGGGAGATCGAGACAACCGCAAAATCGTAGTCATAATTGACAGACCTGGCGGGGGGTGGATCCCGTTTAACAAGGGGCAATGTTGACTAACACCAAAAGAGGAGCCGGACCTACTTTTTGATGTTTCAGGTAAGACACTATCTTTCTTAGTTGACACGGGAGCACTACTCTACTTAGCAACCAAACAGCTGCCACATGTTGAAAATCCAATGAGAGCCAAGTAGTAGGGTTGGTGTGCATACAAACATTAAAGACAACAACCAATACCAGTAAGATGTGACCTTTACAGAAAAACATGCATTTCTTCTCACAACCACCACACCGGTGAATTTGTAGGTAGAGATTGTTGTAAGTTGGGATGTAAAATAGCATGCACGGACCAAAGGTGTTTTTGTGGAATCCCCAGGATAAAGCACCAGTCAGCAATGATGCTTTAATTGACATCGGCATCCAGTTGTTTAATTGGTGGAGGCTACAAAGACGCCGATTAGTGATGCTTTGATATGTTTAAAGGAATCTTAGCCCAAAAGTGAGGAATGCAAAAGTGCTAGACAATTCCCAAGTAATTGACCCACATCTACTATACCCTCCACATATGTACAATCTATTATGATGCGAATGGGGATATGTGGAAATTTCGGAGGAAAATTGCTCCTATTGGGAACATACAATTGATCTTTTGATCTTGCACGTTTGATCGATTGTAAGGGAAGGTGTATGCAATGGAAGGTAAAGCTCACAGACGCAAAGGCATTTGACAAAGTGATCCGCCGGGAGTAATTTCGCATGTGACAATAACCACAGCAAAAGATTATCCACCAAAGGATTTGGGCTTTATGGTTTTCGCCTACAGGAGGCAGTAGCAGACCTGACAAACAACGATGCTGCGATTGGCAGTGGCACAAGCTAGCGAACGATGAGGGTGGATTTTGTGATTTGAGAGGGGAACAGGTGTTATTGGATTGATGAAGAGGTTGATTTTACCAACCTAAACAGAGAGGGTGGATGGAAACGGTAAGTGAGGGAGGAAACGTTAGAAGGTTTGATAGAAAGGAGTTCCACCAAAATTGTGGATCGACATGACAATGATGTGGGCCTATCATTGGGCAACTCCCTAGTGGTAAACTCAACGGGAATCCTTGGCCAAATGTGCGCCCATACCCCCTTCGAAAGAGGCGGGGCCCGGAATAGCACCAGTAATTGAATTCTTTGAAAGAGCAAGGATCAATTGTCGAAAGCTTCAAGCCATGTAACACGCCGTATACTGCCAGTGAAAAACCACAGAAAATGAAATGGAGATTTGTTTCCAGGATTTACGGGTAAGTAAATGAGGTGAATTCAGAGTATCCACCCCGTGGTACAAGTGCACAAGGGGGTGATGACGTCTATACCTGCAAGTTCTACTCATTTTAACTGTAATCGATTTATTGTCTGCAATATTTATCCGTACCCATTGATAAAGAATCCCAGTTTTTATTTGCCTTCACGTATAAAGGCCGCCCAATTTAACATGGATGTCTTGCCTCAGGGTCGCGGATAGTCCGACATATTTTCTCGTACCTTACATAAGACTTAGAAGATGTTGATCTCAAAGGGTAAATCAGTGCTGCTACAATATTGGGATATTGCTAAATTTGCTCCCCAAAAGCCAGCGTGTGAAAAGATACGCTGTCAGCTGCTCCAGGCATAGCAAAGAAAAGGCCACAGGTGAATAAAACAAAGGTGCAATTAGTGAAAGGAAAGGGTTAAGTATTTGGACAGCCCATTTCACACCGGAAAGAGGGAATTGATAAGGGGAGGATAACTTCGGGATGATGAAGGCCTCGCCTCGCGCACAAGAAGATATGAATGCGATTTCTAGTATGGCACCTATTGCAGACAGTGATGTTGATTATATGCAATTTTGCGAAGGAACTGTATGTATGGGGGCAAAAACCAAGCCCAAGTAATTGAGTGGACTGAGAAGATGGGGGGAATATTTTACAAATTAAAACGGCCCTCTTCGACGGCTCCAGCGTTGGGCTGCCAGATTTGAGAAACCATGTCTCTTTATTCTCACGAAACAAAAGGATTGGCCGCAGGGCTGGCCAACACCAATCTCACGTGACGCCCAGCGACCAATTGCATATTTTAGCCGAAGGCTGGACCCGGTCGAAGTGGTTGCCTCTTTTTGGCAAGCAGTGGCCGCAAGCAAGCTACGGGTAAGCGTACGGCAGAGATCGTAATGGGTCACCCCCTCACGCCTAAAGGGTCCTCACTGCGGTCGCGCTTATTAATCCAAAAGCAAACACAAATTTAAGCAACAACGCGCTGATGCAATATGAAGCCGACTCTCTACACCAGCCGAATTTGCAGATTGAGAGGAGTAATGTACTTAATCCCTGCTTCCCTCGCCAACGAAAGATGACGGTGGATGCTCACGACTTGCACAGAGCAACAAGACAAGATAACCACGTGCTCGCGATCAAAAGACCAAACCCTGGGAACAACCCGGACCTCAACCTTGTTCCAATTGATGGTTCGGCCTTCCGAGGCCGAGACGGCTCAGGGCATGCAGGATACGCCGGTGTACCATAGTGAAAGTTATTGAGGCGAACCGCCTGCCTGCACATTTTTCCTGCCAGCAGGCGGAGCTTGTGGCCCTGATAAGGGATGTGACTAATCTGCCAACATCGCGGTAAATTATATACACTATTCAATTATGCTTTTGTGTCTACATGACAAAGGTGCGATATGGAAAATGCGAGGATTTCTCACCTCTGCCAGGAACACCAATAAAAATGGTGAGTTAGTTTCTGAGCTTGCTAAAAGTATCTCACGCCAGCGACGTCGCGGTAATTTAAATGCCGCGCCATCAGAAACTCACTACGGAATATAGACAAAGGAAATGACAGGCGAAAAACTGCAAAAAGAAGCGCTAGTCTACCTATTCCTTTGATATATGCCAGCACGACTACCCGAAAGGAAAACAAGTTAAGGCATCAGTATGCTGTCAGATATTATTGCAATTCAAGCTGCAGCATCGCTGGCATGATCGTGACAAATGGAAAGCTGCAGGAGGACAATGGATGCAGACGGACTATGTGTCTAACAAGGGGAAAGGTCATAGCACCTACGGAAATCTACCGTGGCTTGGCACGCATAGCCCATTTAAATGGGCATGTTGTGCAAGAGGGGCGGACTGTGAGACAGGTGCAAGAATCCTGGTATGCACCCAGGGAATTGGGGAGTAGCAAAGAGGGGTTTTGTAAGAGATGCCAGATATGTCAACAGCACAGACCAGCAGGAAAGAGGGCAAAAAACAAGAGTCTTGGGAGCTCACCCAGCCCTCTGGGGACCGTTCGCGTACCTACAAATTAGATTTTATAAAAAATGGCCTCCATCATGCGGTTTCAGCAATGTTTTTGGTAGTGGTAGACATTTTTACTAAGTGGTAAGGCTGTACCATGCGCAAAAGGCTGATGCCGCTACCGTGGTAAAAAGACCTGTTAAAAAAGTTTTTTCTGGCCGATTTGGTATTCCTCATAAAGGTGTCTCACGATAAAGGAAGACATTTTACGGGGGAAAATAACACGGGCAGCGTGTAAAGCACTGGAATCAATACAGACATTCATTTGTGTTTATCACCCAGAGTCAGCAGTGTTGTGGAACGGCAAAAACGGAATACTGAAGAAACAAATTGGCGATAAAAAACAACGGAGACGGGGTTAAAATGGCCGATGATTACCCCTGGCACTAATGAGCATGCGATCGACAGTTAAAACCGAACCAGGTTATCGCCCCATGGAAATTAAGGGAAGGCCAATGAAGTGCTACCTGGACCGCCCCCACCAATAATGAAATAAGTTGGATTTACAATGATGGACGAGAACTTGCTGACATTTTCGGAAACAGCTTTGCAGGATGCAAGACGAACACACAAGGTAAAAGAGCCCTACCCGAACGCAAGTGGAAAAGCCGTACCGACACCTTCCAGCCGTGGAGGGGGAGACTACGTGCTGATAAAACACTTCACGAGGGAAAACCCTTGGAACCTCGGGGAAAAGGACCAATTCAGTGACTGCTACTACTCCGACTGCAGTTAAAGTGCGAGGTTAAGACGCTTTGGATAATGCCACACACTGTAAACTGGCAATACCAAGCAGAGACAGGGACAACATGAACAACACCTATCTTACCATGACTGTATTTTTTTTGTGCACTTGATGCACGTGGGCACTTTTACAATACGAGCTGCATGCCGTTGATAATGAAGGAAAAAACGGATGATGGGAGAACTATGGAATAAAAGAAAGAAGAGAGAATTAATCCTACATTAAAGAATGATTGAATCATCCACTGAACACTTACCTGCATATCTCTACAGTACCGCTAGACAATGAACAAAAGGGAAATGTTGGGTGGTTCACACCTTTCCACACTCTCAAAACACGGAATTACCCTTGTTTTGCAGTTCCACTCGAGGGGGCGGACATGTGTGGGTACATAGTCCGTAACAAGATAGAACCAGTTTTAACTAAGTAGAAAGGATCAGTGGAGGGTAGAATAGTAGAAATAAAAAGTAATTGCGGAGAAGGGGTTAAAATTGCACGAAATTATGAGCATTGGTATACCCTAAGTACGACATAAAGCAAAAAAGCTGTGGGACAGGCCAGGCAGAGTAATAAAAGTAACGAATTATGATGGATTGAGAAAGGGGGAGGGATTAGAAAAGTACCCCCCACATTTCAGCTCAATGCACCAAACAAATTGATGATTGTCTAGTTAGAGGGGGACAGGGGCGGTGGCGGGGGACCCCACTTAGGAAGAATCAACATGCCAGTACTATGCTAGACATGGTAGATGAGATAGGTGACCATAAAAAGGTGCGAATTAATGGAACAACCATAACCGGTAAAAATCGAAGTAAATACCTCCTTGAACCTCAGCACCCCTTGAATGGTACATATTTTGTGTGCGGGTTTAAGGCATACTCATGGCTACCAATGGGTGGAGGGGATCATGTTTTTTGTGGGATTTGACTACCCAGAATTCGGGATCACTGACCAACACCTCTTTATACCACAGGTCAGATCGATAAAGAGCCCATTTCAGAAGTTGAGAGGTTTTTCATGATGCTTTCCTTTTATGGAGCGGGTAAAAGTGTCAGGGAATTATCATTTGGCACATCTTTGGAAAAGCTTGCTAATACCACCAGCGAAGGATTCACAAAACGAGTGCCGAGCTGGTTAGCTATACCGAACAACCGTTATGAAAAACCGCATCGCTCGGATATGCTATTAGCAGAAAAAGAGGGACGTGTGCAGTTATGGGTAGAATGCTGCACATATATTCCAGATAATTTCAGAGAAATGATAATTTGGCTGAAAAAATTAAAGCTGAAGTGCAAAAATATCCATGATTTTAACAAGGGAATGTCGGATGGGATCTTGGTTGAAGGAATATTGGGGAGTTGGGGAGCCGGTTAATCCATCTGTTGTTCATAGGGCTTCATGATCTTCAATACGCATGATTGTTGTCATCACTTGTATTAAAAATCTAATTCAAGGAGAGTGGCGATGAGAACCGATTCTCTCCGCAGCAAAAGGAAACAACAACAGAGAGAGGACCTGGAAAGCCTGCTGTGATTGCTGTGGTCAAACCGCGGCCAACACCTCCGCCCGTCTCTACCCTCCCCGATAATTACAGCTAGCTTTTTACTCCCCACCCATAGACCCTGGAAATGTATGTGAACTTGGATGGAATGTTAATCCATTGGCATAACTCACACTGGATGAGTTCTCGACTGCCTTACATCGATTGACCGAGATGGAAGAATGTCATCTAAAAGATTGCCTTGTTGGAAAATATTGGGAATTTTTCTTTAAAATTTTTCTTCACTCTGGCTTTGCAATTTATATAAAAATAATATGTAATTTCGTTTGTTCATAAAGAACCACGATAGATAGCAAAAAATTATTCTTACTGTTTATAAAATTATATTTTAGTTGCTGTGTTTATATTCCCACTTTGTTGTTTATAAAAATTATATTCTTTTGTTTGTTCATAAAGAACACGATAGATAGCAAAAAATATATTCTTAACTTGTTATTAAAATTATATTCTTGTTTTGCTGGTTTTTATATTCCCACTGTTGTTATAAAAATTATATTCTTTGTTTTTGTCATAAAGAAACACGATAGATAGCAAAAATATATATCTTACTTGTTTAAAAAAAAAAAAAAAAAAAAAAAAAAATTTATTATCTCTTATAGTGCATAGAGAACCATAGTTGGAGTTGAAAATATATGTATCTTTTTGTGTGTGAAATAATTTTGTGTGAGTTGTTTTGAAAGGTTAATTTTGCTTCCTCATGACCTATATTCAAGTTTATAATTGTTGAATGTATCCACTATTTAGAGGGGTGGGTATTGGTGGGCCGGTCGGGATGGTGGAGGGGGGCTTTTTCTATGAGGCTAGAAAGTGCGGGCGGAGCTTTCGTGACGTTATGACCCACTTGGAGCTACTCAAAGAGTGTGTCACTTTGGGGATTTCCCGTCCACTGCCTTGCCGACCCATCACAGGTTCCATCTCTAAAAATTATTATGATGTGTGTTTCCTTTTCCACTATGTTTCTAAGTAACAGAGGGGCAAAATGTAGAGCTGTTGAACAGCTCCCAAGATGATAGCAGCCATTTGTTTGTAGGAATTGCCTTTTCTTGAATTGATGTAGCATTAAGAAGGAAGCCAAAAGCATTTTAAAAGCTGCATCAGTAAGCTACAGGTTTGATTATGTGTAATCAAAGCCCCTCTCTCTCTCTCTCTCTCTCTCTCTTCTCTCGCAGCCAAACATCTGGCTTTCTTGTTGGCCTTGTAACAACATCTTTGAGCCTTTAGCTCGGACAAGCCCATCATAAATCAACACTGTTTGGTACAGGTCAAAAAAGGGTACATCTTGCAAAATATCTGTCTGACCAAGAACAGATCACAATGTTTGTGAAAGATCATGCTTTGCCAGGCCTGGGAGGACCCAGTGCTGAGATGTTGTTGTCTTCAAAGTAACACGATGTCTAAGAAAGGAAATATAAACCTGATGAAGTTGGGGAAAACATGAAAACAGATGAGGCAGGAAAAAGTATATAAAGTAAACAAAACTGCTTGCGAGCCAGAGTTTGACCTGAGCTGGTATACTGTAGGTATTCTGTGCTTTTCTACTTCGCTGTACACTTTTGGTGCGCATTAAAGCTCTTCTCTATGACGAGTGGTGTAATCATTGCTTGATTTCAGTCAGCTGTGATACCATGAGCCTCGACACGGCACGCTTCACCTGCTGGAGCAACACCTAGAACGAGAACGGACGCTTCACTGCTGGGGCAACACCTTGAAACGAGAACGGACGCTTCACCTGCTGGGGTAACACCTAGAGAAACGAGAAGACGCATCACCTGCTGGGGCAACACCTTGAAACGAGAACGGACGCTTCACCTGCTGGAGCAACACCTTGAAACGAAAACGGATGCTTCACCTGCTGGGGGAAACACCTTGAAACGAGAACGGACGCTTCACTGCTGGGCAACACCTTGAAACGAGAACAGACGCTTCACCTGCTGGAGCAACACTTGAACAGAACGGACCCTCACTGCTGGGAGCAACACCTTGAAACGAGAACAGACGCTTCACCTGCTGGAGCACCATCTTGAAACGAGAACAGACGCCTTCACCTGCTGGAGCAACACCTTGAACGAGAACAGACGCTTCACCTGCTAGAGCAACACCTTGAAACGAGAACAGACGCTTCACCTGCTGGAGCAAACCTTGAAACGAGAACAGACGCTTCACCTGCTGGGGCAACACCTTGAAACGAGAACGGACGCTTCACCTGCTGGAGCAACATCTTGAAACGAGAACGGACGCTCACCTGCTGGGCAAAACACCTTGAAACGAGAACAGACGCTTCACCTGCTGGAGCAACACCTTGAAACGAGAACGGACGCTTCACCTCGGAGCAACATCTTGAAACGAGAACGGACGCTTCACCTGCTGGAGCAACATCTTGAAACGAGAACAGACGCTCACCTGCTGGACAACACCTTGAACGAGAACGGACGCTTCACCTGCTGGAGCAACATCTTGAAACGAGAACGGACGCTTTCACCGCTGGAGCAACACCTTGAAACGAGAACAGACGCTTCACTGCTGGGCAACACCTTGAAACGAGAACAGACGCTTCACCTTGCTGGGGCCATCGCCTTGAACGAGAACAGACGCTTCACCTGCTGGGGCAACACCTTGAAACGACAACGGACGCTTCACCTGCTGGGTAACACCTTGAAACGAGAACGGACGCTTCACCTGCTGGGCAAACGCCTTGAAACGAGAACAGACGCTTCACCTGCTGGAGCAACACCTTGAAACGAGAATGGACGCTTCACCTGCTGGGGTAACACCTTGAAAACGAGAACGGACGCTTCACCTGCTGGGAACGCCTTGAAACGAGACGACGGCATCACCGCTGGGGCAACACCTGAAACGGAACGGACGCTTCACCTGCTGGAGCAACACCTTGAAACGAGAACAGCCGCTTCAGCTGCTGGAGCAACACCTTGAAACGAGAATGGACGCTCACCTGCTGGGAACACCTTGAAACGAGAACGGATGCTTCACTTGCTGGGGAACACTTGAAACGAGAAGGACGCATCAACCTGCTGGGCAAACACCTTGAAACGAGAACGGACGCTTCACCTGCTGGAGCAACACCTTGAAACGAAAACGGATGCTTCACCTGCTGGGGGAAACACCTTGAAACGAGAACGGACGCTTCACCTGCTGGGGCCATCGCCTTGAAACGAGAACAGACGCTTCACCTCTGGGGGAACACCTTGAAACAGAACAGACGCTTTCACCTGCTGGGCCATCGCCTTGAAACGAGAACAGACGCTTCACCTGCTGGGGCAACACCTTGAAACGAGAACGGACGCTTCACCTGCTGGAGCAACACCTTGAAACGAGAACGACGCTTCACCTGCTGGGGCAACACCTTGAAACGAGAACAGACGCTTCACCTGCTGGGGCCATCGCCTTGAAACGAGAACAGACGCTTCACCTGCTGGGGCAACACCTTGAAACGAGAACAGACGCTTCAACCTGCTGGGGCCATCGCCTGAAACGGAGAACAGACGCTTCACCTGCTGGGGCAACACCTTGAAACGAAACGGACGCTTCACCTGCTGGTTAACACCTGAAACGAGAACGGACGCTTCACCTGCTGGGCCAACGCCTTGAAACGAGAACAGACGCTTCACCTGCTGGAGCAACGCCTTGAAACGAGAACGGACGCTTCACCTGCTGGGGTAACACCTTGAAACGAGAATGGACGCTTCACCTGCTGGGGCAACAGCTTGAACACGGAACGGATCAGAACGCAACATGAAAAGGAACAGCAGGAGTAGGGGGAATGCCAACAGCAGGATGAAGGGAGCAAATAGACGGAGACGGACAAACAAGAGATGCGGGTAATGATGAGGGGTAAGGGAGAATGGTAAGTGGTGGACAACATGGACACAAAATTTGGGAGGGGTGGGCAGTGCTTTAACGGGTGAAGAAAAGATCATGGTTTTGGAGGGGAATGATCTGAGATGGTGGTGAACAGCTGTCTTGAAGACCCAGAAGGGAGAGTGAGATTGAAGAGAGTGTGGAAGTTCATTCCACAGCTCAGGGGGAAAAAAAAGAGGAACAAATGAGTGGAGGTGAGCAGTGATCCTGGATTGAGTTAATCAGAAAGGAGTCGTTGGTGGACCTTGTGCATCCTGCATGGATTTGGGGGACAAAGCATGGAGAGGGCCCAAGACCAGAAAGGAGGCGGCAGAGGGCAGAGACCACTGAACTGTTGGCGATGGCCAACTGATCGATTGAGCTTCAGCGCAAGAGATTCCAATGATCATGAAGGCCTTGGCTTCCACGACATCAAACTGAGCAAGATGTGAGCAAAAAAGATCATGGTTTTAGATTGGGGATGATCTGAGATTGTGGTGAACAGTCATCTTGAAGACCTGGAGGGAAGAATGAGATTGAAGAGAATGTGGAAGTCAGTTCCACAGGTGGGGGGGAAAAAAAAGAGGAACAAATGAGGAGCAGGTGAGTAGTGATCCTGGGTTATGGGAGTTTCACGAGGTGGTAGTTAATGGTGGACCACCTGCACCCTGCAGAAACCTGGAGGAAGGTTGGGGAGGAAGCACTGAAAGAGAAGAGGGTATAACACCAGAAAGGAGGTAGTAGAAGACACAGACCACCCACCTGTCTGCGATGGGAAAGTGATAGGCCGGTAGCAGCATCACTTTGCTTTTCATTTTGTAATATGTGAATACCCTTGACCTTTGGTTTAACAGTGTTTCTCGGCAAGAGTTTAGCGTTTTCCCCTTGTGGTTGAAAAATAAGATAGACTTGGAATCCAAACGTCTCGTTCATATTCCAGGACGATTCTCATACATCGAGGTATGGGTGATGTCTTCTCCCAACACACTGGCCATCAATTTTAATGCACATGCAGCAGCACAATGGGGTGATATGGAAATCCATTATCTGAAAGTCTGCAGCCAGGTCACTTACATTTCACGAGGTACTGCTCCCAGGGATAAACGCTACCCTCAGGTGTGATACGTGGACATCATACAGTCTGACACTGTTCACTCACTCGCACACATGGGTGTTCAAGCAACCCAGTGACTGATCATCACACACATCTGGCAAGGCATCAACCGCCAACGTGCCCCGTTGGGCGAAGCAGTCTTCAATGTCAACACTCCATGATCCAACATCACACTGTCACTCTACTCTGTGGTTTTTCAACACCAGATCGGCATTTTGACAGGGTTGATGTGGATCTTGTCGATCCCCAACCACTTTCAAACGGGCATCGCTATTTACTGACTTGTTTGACCGCTTCACTCATTGGCCAGAGGCTGCACCGATTGACAATGCCACACCTACTATGCCAGGGCCTTTGGCCACACCTGGATCGCATGTTTTGGTGTCCATCAACCATCACTATGGATCATGGCAGCCAGTTCAAAACGGCTCTATTTCATGAGCTGACTTAACCCTTGGTACCGAACGGGTGCAAACCGCCACTTACCATCCAGCAGCAAATGGTCATGGTGGAGCGTTTCCACCGCCAACTCAAGTCTTCCCTGAAAGTGCTCGACAGCTCCACACACTGGATGGACGTTGTACATGTTGGTTCCCCTTGGTACGTGAGCTGCTCCACTGTGGAAATAGTGTACGGTGCACCGGTTCGTCTCAGCATCCGATGACATGTTGCCCGACCCGACCGATTATGCAAAACAACTTTGATCATGCAGGGCCTCTGGACAAGGACACGTATGCCTTCGTTCATTCCCAGTTTTTAATCCCCAGTAATTTTCCACACGCCACACCCGCATTCATGCAGCGTGACATTGCCGGAAACCCTCACAGCAACCTTATGGCAGACCTCAGAGTTCTACAACCCTCCAATAAAACCTTCACACTCGATATTAACGTGGTCGTGATGTAATCTCCATGGAGCCAGCTATTCTTGACGCAGCACCCAAGCTGGCCCTCCACTGACAAATGGCTTGACAACCATTTCAATACTCTTATCATATTCGACTCACTCTGCATAATGCACACTTCCAAGCACGATATTGATGACTATTTTTACATGGTGCACGAACATACACACATGTACACAGTGTACACCTCTCTCAGACACCATATTGTATTTTGTTTAGCCTTCCATTCGATTAATGCACTCGGTGGGGGAATAATGTTACGGCATAATTTTGCCTTTGTAATATGTGATTACGCTTTCACCTGCAGGGGGTTTGAGTTTTGTCGTGGTGGTTTAACACTGAAATTACTCAGAATCCAAACATCACGGACGTCTTTTCTTCCACACTAAAAGCCCAACAAACTCAACTTCATCGCATGGGATTCCAATAATCTTGAAGGCCTTGGTTTGCACAGTGTCAAGCTGAGTAAGATGCGAGGCATGGGAGCCAGCCCAGACATCACCATTCAATCAAGATGCCGATAGGAGTTCAGGTATGCCAAGGAAGGACGTTGTACGATGGAGGATGCCCAGTCGGCAGCTGGTTTTGGAGGCAAACTTTGAAATGTGGTTTACCGAAGGAAGCTCATGACAGTGAGACCCAGAAGTTTGAGTTCCTAAACTTCTCCGAGAGGATGGTTCAGGAAGGAGATGGCAAGGGAAGGAGTTTGCCAGACTGTGTTTTTGGAGACTGGGTGAGAGTGTGAGATTTGTCAGGATTGAAAGACATGTGAAAGTAACCTTTGAAGAAAGAACATGAGCAAGAACCAATCATGATAGAATGTGAGGTACATAGAGCCTTGAAAGAACTGCCAAATGGAACACCAATGGAGCTTGGGAGGAAGAAATCAACATTGTAACAGCTATCTATACATGTGTGGAGCAGGAATGCAATTGGTCCGAAAGGAGAAAGCAGTCAGTCTAAATACCATGACCAAAGAAAGGGGATCCATGTGTGTTCAACTCACCCAACCATAGACTTCATTTCACATGTTAGGAAGATATTGTTGCAGGGCCGGACGTCGGCCGCGAGCACGACCGCGAGATGGAGCTGCAGCGTCGGCTCGACCGATCGCCCAAAATTTAGGTCGTCACTCCGGAGAAGTCCGGAGCCGACGGGTCCTAACTGGACCGGAGATCGCCAACAGGTCACCCGCGTGGAATAGGGTGAATAGCCAAATTTCTATATACCTAAGTATCCACGCGGGGAATCTACCGGGGAAATTCACCCTCGACGGAGCTCGTACGAAACGAGTCGCTTAGCGCGCTCGTTCCGTGTGCGCCCCGAGCGGTTTGATCACCGGGTTCCGTCGGTCCGATTGTCCCGTTACAACGGCAATGGCCAGCTAATTCCCAACACGCAGCACGCTCAGCCAATGAAGGAATGGACACGAACGAGCAGATACAATGAACAAATGGGGTTTATTACAACGGGGAAAAGAAGGGAAGCACACAAGAGCAGAGCTAAACCGAATATTATTAAGCAATGTAGAGTATATACAGCAAAAGCACTTGCACAGTTTACTACCTAACAGACGGGCCCACAGACACACACACACACCCAAGGAAGTGGTGGCTAAAGCCTTTATTTAGGCCTTCAGCTCGGAGGACAGTCAAGCTGAA
The DNA here is from genome assembly GCA_035128595.1 of Eptatretus atami. NCBI lineage: Eukaryota > Metazoa > Chordata > Myxini > Myxiniformes > Myxinidae > Eptatretus > Eptatretus atami. The sequence continues at coordinate 74,145,109 of CM068968.1, read as the reverse complement.
GACCAGGGTCTATTTTGGACCTGTCCACCTCGTGCGGTCTTCAAGCGGCTCGATCCGCGGAGGAGGAGGAGAGCGAGGATGAGGACCAAGGCGAGAGAAGACCAGCATGAGCCCAGCAAGACGCCGACCCCAATGGCAACCACCACGACACCCGTGTACTTATTCACCCTGTTTCGGGGGGGGGGACGTCTCCGCCCTCCCCGTTCTCAGGTCGTGAGGTCCCTGATTGGCCAAGGAGCCCACCCCTCTCATTCTGGGCGGAGTCCCGATCTGAGGTGGTGAAGTCCCTGATTGGCCAAGGAGGCCCACCCCCTCTCATTCTGGGCGGAGTCTCGAGCTGAGGTGGTGAAGTCCCTGATTGGCCAAGGAGGCCCACCCCTCTCATTCTGGGCGGGGTCTCGAGCTGATTCCCGCCCACGTTCGTGGTTGAATGCACGAAGAACAATGCTGCCGGTCAGAGCGAGGGGAAGGTGTATAAATAAAAGAAAAACCCTATCAAAGTAACTCACAGCGCATTTACATTTATTTACCCATTAGACAAGGGAAGGGAAGCTATCTATAAAACACATACTTACCGATATAACTAATCTATAGGACCTGAATGTTGTGTGCTCATGGTTTCCAGATTCGCAACAATATTACTAAAAATCATTCAATGTGGAAGAGACTTCAATAAAGCGAGAAATGCCTGGAGCAAGCGGATGAAGAGGAAGAGGTACGAGAGATCAAATCACCAATTTGAGGTTAATCATGTAAAAAGGAAGGTGAATCTTTTATGTGTCACCAGCAAATAGAGCCCCTCGCTTCGCTGACGGAAATATCAAGAGATAGGGGAGAGGGAGCAAGAAAGGGGAGGGGAGGGAGCGATTGGGGTGGGGCTTAAAAGAGCGATGAACAAAAGTTATATCTAAACAAATTCAGGGTCAACATTCACATCTCAAAATTCCAACAAGTAAGCAATATTCAGGTATGATATTCTGACCACCAAGTGGTTTTCTTCCCGGGACCATGTGGGCATCGTGCACTGGATGTTACGTACCCTCAAATCAGGGAGAGGTCAGACAAACGCCTTGACAATATGCACATGGTGAGGGCACACGTCACGAAATGGTGGACTCGAGAGTCAAACTCGTCCAGAAGGAAATTCAAACCAAAGGTGGAAGAGCAGACAACTGTTACACGTGTTCAGATGTCATCACATTCACACAAGAGAACATCAACAATAGAGCAAAGTTGTGCACAACATGAACAAAAACAACGGGATTCTCATGAACCCCACAATGCAATTCCCACCTCTCCCCCCAAATTCCCAGGTAGGAGTAATAAACGTACAGGAACTCCAACAGTAAATGTAGTGGGCAATGAAGGATGTGGGGCTGTGGGTGGACGAGGTGAAGCGGTTTCACCAATGCTTGCGTTTAACAACGGTCGCCCTCCCAACACCTCCAGTATGCGAGTTGCGACTTGGCCCTGTGGAAGTTCTGGGGCGCCCACGCTTCCTCTTTACACGTTCTGTGAAAGAAGAGGGTGCGGATTGGGGGAGAAAAAGAGAAGTCAACAATTTAAATTTAAAAAAAAATTTTTTTTTGAAAAGAATATAAAGTTGCAATTTAAAATAAAAATCCACAACAATATCAGCAATTCGATGAACAAGAGGAAGGAGAGTGAAATGACGAGGAAGACAAAGAAAAACAACAACGATAAATGAAACCACAGTAAAGAAGACAGAGATAATGATGAAGGGACGTTAAATTACGAACTGAATATCAAACTCGAGCGAAGTCGATGGCACGCCATCGCAAATCCCCCACCTGAAACAAAGTCGAAAGATGGAAAAAGCGTTCCACCAGGAATTACCAAACATCAACTTTTTGGGTCCCCCCTCCCCCCCCCCCGTTTTGGCCCTTATGACCCCAAGTCCCCTCAAGGCATGAACCAAAGGCCAGATCCAAAAAAAAACCCCAAAACATAACATTTCATGCATCCCCTAATGTTGATTGCACGTACAAAGATTCATGAAAGAATGTTTTAAAATATGCCTGTAATTGCATTTTTTTGGCATTTGACCTTTTCACCCCACCCCAACGGTGCAAAAGAGCAGTGTAATTTTCAAGGGGCAGGGTCAAAATTATCCTGCTCTTTCACCCTCGTGCCATGTGGTGAACATACCTACCAGGTTTATTGAATTTCTTCTGCATAACCGGTTAGGAGACAACGTGACGGAGACAGACAAAGACGGACGGAGCAGATTACAATATGCTTCCTTTTCCCCCCCAAAAAGCGTGGGGATAAGACCTGATATTACAGCCTCTCTCTCCCCCCAAAAGGACAAAACACTTCATCCAGAAAGGCTCGACGTCTCGAGAACATCTGGGTCTACGCCTCATAGCATCTCAATTGAGCTAGTTAAAATACCCGCTGCACACCTTTATAAAGCACATGCTGTTTTGTAATGTGGGAAAAATGTATCTAGGTAAGGGTGCTAAAAAAAAAAGTGGTAGGTATACTAAAAAAAAAAAAAGTGGTAGGTGTGCAATGTCGGTACTAAAAAAAAAATTTAACCTTTGGTGTGCTGTCCTAATACGTTCGGCAACAGTGTACATGTAACGGTCAAAGTCAACAAGAAAAAGAGCAATCAGAGATTGCAGGCCTCGCCAGGACTTTTGTTTGTGTGGTGATTTTGTATGGCGTTTGTGTACTGGTGTGTTACGTAATTAATGAGACAACTGGAACTGCACCTTTATAACTGCTGGCAGTAATGACCGGGTACCATGACGTCCCCTTGATTGGCACCTGACCCTGACTGATGACGTTTTTAAAATATTATTCAATTGAATTAGAATTGATTAAAATACATTCTATTCAAATGGAAGACCAAACAGGTACAAGTCCTGCATTGGAGTCACACAGAAGGAAACCAAACAAAAAAAAAAAAGCAAGATGAAGTCATCAGGAGGAACCTGGATAATTCGGGTTTCAGTTGCGGCTCCTCCAACCTGAAACCCATCCAGGCACAGCCAAGTGAGCCTTATTAAAATATATTAATATATACATATATATACATATAACATTAATATATAAAATAATAATATATTATACATATACATACATATTGTTGCAGGCCGGTGGGTCGGGTGAGAAGACCACTAGGTGGGGAAAGCTACGTCGATTCCCACCAGCCTCCCCGAGAATTTAGGCCGTCGCTCACGGATAATTCCGTGACGCGGCGGGTCGCTTACCGACCGTGGACGCCAATAACTCAACCGCGTGACCTCGGGTCTTCCTGTCTAGAATCAGGTTACCGAATTAACCAAGCGGTTAACCACCGGGGAACCACGCCCTCGGTACTCCTTGTCCGAACCGGATCACTCTACCAACTACGATCACCTTTCCAGATCGGATGCAGCCGAGCAGCTCTACCAAGGACGTACCGGCTAGAAGGAACGGATTGTTGGGAATAAAGACCTGACTAAACTTAGATCCTAACCATGCTGGCCAATGGAGGAAAAGCAAGGGCGAGCTGGAACATTTCTACAATATTATTTATTTACAATAAGCGAGGAAAGCATGTGGCACAACAAAGATTTATTGGGATGTAATGCAGGGAAAGATGAGAGAGGTGTGGGGTGCACGACATTTTACAAGCAACTTACAAAGCAGACAGTGCAGACTTGACACGAGATTAATAAAAGCAACAATCACAACAATAAAAGATCTTATACAGGCTTACTTTACGGACAGGCGCCAACACACTCAGACAAAATATACCCAATGAAAGGCAAAGGACTTTTGCAGCCAGGGAGGGAGGAGGTTGGGTTACAGTTTTTGGTACCTGAATGTTTCGGGGGGAGGGATGCTCCGTGGTGCGGCACCGACAAAAGCTGTGCAGTTTGGTCCACAGCCGCACGTGTGGTAATCGTGTCTGCAGCAGGAGCTTGAGTGGAGGAGAGCGGAGTCCAAATGGTGAGAGTTGAGCAGTAGCAGGACCAGACAAGAGTTTGGTCAGAGGTCGTGTCAGTGGGGACAACAGTAGGCTGGCCGTTGAGGTGAGACGGAAGCAGAGCCAAGCAGCCGGAACACCTTCGCAACAACTCCTTCAATTCCCTTTCGCACTTCTCCTTCCAACGGCTCCCCACAACAACAACCTTCCCATTCAACTCAATACCTTCGCATCCAACAACTCCGACCGACTTCTTCCTTTCCATCCACCCCAACTTCGCCCCAACTCTGAGGATTGCTCCGTACTTTATAGATCACGGAGCTCGGGAGGAGCCATGGCGAAACCGACGTCATCGTCCGATCGAGCATCCCGATTGGACCGGGCCTTCATGTGGTCGCTTTCTGGGCGGGGTTTCGGCCAGACGCTAGTTTGGCCAGCCCACGCCGCGCGTGTCTGGGTTGGGAAGTGGATGCCGATGCGGCTTCCACAGCGATCGTCGCGGATTTTGCCTCTGAAAACGAGTCGCTGGATAGACGGTGGTACGCTGTGGCCAGCGAACGAGGGTAGCAAGCGAGACGATTTCACCTCAGAAAAAGGAGGAAATTAATAAAAGGGAAAAAAATGGTTTATTAATCTTAACTAATAGCCCATCGCAACGCACTCCCTGCTGTCCCGCTCACAAAAAGTGGATCTATCTGCACATATATTAATGGAATAACTGACTCAGGACAACTATCTGTTGTATGCTACGGTTCCGAGAACCGTAACATATATATATATATATATATATATATCAAAAAGAACACAAATGCAAAAAAAAACACGTATAATGTCTGGTGCCAGACCATACGTCCAATCAGGTTGAAAATTAAGACATACATTTGGTATCACCACAAGATCATAATTGTAAAGTTTCATGTCGATCGATGAAGCGGTTCAAGAGAGTTTTTTTTAAAGATTTTCATTCAATATGGTTGCCAGACCGTGACCCATAAATTATTCGTGAACACCCTGGTACCAAGGCTTGGGGATCGTGCGTGAAGTTTCCCCTCTATCCGTCCAGCTGTTCTGGAGAAGGTTTTTAAAGGTTTTATGGAAATCCAATATGGTTGCCAAACCGTGACCGATGACATCATAGGTGGGAACGTTTTGTTCCTTATGGATAGGCGGTCATAGCTGTAAAGTTTTGCCTTGATCAGTTCAGCCGTTTGAGAAGATTTTTGAAGATTAAAAAAAATAAAAAAAACAATAAGGCTGCCGAACCACGTGACCGTTGACGTCAATTTTTTTTCGGTCCACGAATTTATCCCAAGGTGACCCTCAAAAATTTTCACACTGATCGGATGTAGCATTCTACACATAGAATTATGATGTCACAACAAAGGCACCTGTGACGTCAATAATAAATAAATAAACAAACATTAAAAAAGCACATTCCCCATGACGAGTACTTGCCATGTGCCAAGTTTCAATTTTTTTCCTTGGCATGGTTTCAGAGATAGAGGTCCATAGTTTCTCCTTTTTTTCCCCCCAATATGCCTGTCACACGTGACCTCCGATGTCATTATCATTAAAACATTCAAGAAGAGAAAAACCATACTCAAGTTCTGTTCTCAACGGATCCAAATGCAATCCCTCTCCTCTGGCGAGGATAATAACTCCGAAAAGGGTTATAAAATATAGTTTCATTTCTGCATTCCTTGTACAAATTAATCAATTTAGCATTCAGAGCCTGAATACACATCATTTTGTCTGCCACCTCTTACTGACTCTCCTCACAGGTGGTGATGCAGCACTGGACAAAGACCACATTCTCAATTTACACCAGCTCACCCGAGTGGGAGGCGCTGACCATGTGCACGTGCTTCTGACGATCACAAATCAGCCTGGAGCAGATTTCCTCTCCCTTTCGAGCGGGCTGGCATTTACTCATCTGAGGACTATCTGTTTCATAATCCTTCACAGTTGTGGCGTCTACGGCACTAAAATAGTTGGGAGCACCCAATTGGCAGCCCAGAAGCAGGCACCCCGAGGATTCGTCTGAACAACTCTTCACATGTTGGGCACTATCTTGTTTTTGCGGGGTAGAAGTAACAGACAGACCGAGTGATTGAGAAAGCATGCGGGTAACACGACGATAATTCATGCTGCATAAGATGGTACCCAACTGTTCTCCAAAATGCATCACATCTGGAAATAGCTTGTTACCTTCGCCACCGAAGGTGGACGGAGGTTATGCTTTCACCTCTGTCTGCCTGTGATCAGGATATCTCAAAAAAGTTATGGACCGATTCAGACAAAACCTGGTGGACAGGTTGGGTGCATGACAATGCTGAACAAGAACTTTAAAAGTGATTCTTTACCATTGAGAGATGGCGCTAAAAATGATATACAGTACAACATGTTTCAAAATGTGGATGGATTATGACAAAACTTGGTGGATGAGTTGGGTGGGTGATAAGAACCAGCCGAGAAGATTTGGTGACAAGAACAAGCCATGGCCTATCAGTGGGATAAAAAAATTAATTAATTTCAGTCTGGCCGCGGTACGACTTTCCCCGAGTGCTATTATTGTTGGAGAATTAAATCTCCAAAAACAAATACTCTCAAGGCGAGCGATCATCACATGAAAGGCAAGGACACTTTCAAAAACAATTGAAAATTATGCCTGAAAACGTCACAGCGGATCAAATGTTAGACCTCGAGTTGCCTGGCTGCTACATACTTAAATCGACAAATAGCGAGATTGAGAATGTGTGGCATGGATGAAGGTAGGTAGTTGTGCGGGATGGGATGGAGCTGGTCGTAATAGCCAACACTTGCTATCAAAAAACAACAACAAAAAAGATTCCATCGATGGCAACGGACACATTCACCCTTTGAGGAGACACTCTCCACCGCAGACATACTGTTGTGGGGCCGGGTATCGGTGGCGAGCACGACCGCTAGAGGGAGCAGTAGAGTCAGCTCCACCGAACACACCCCGGAATTTAGGTCGTGACCCTCGGATAAGTCCGAAAGGCACGGGTCCCTTACAGGACATGAATCGCCAATAATTCGACCGCGTGGGTAGGGTTAATTGCCAAACTTCAATATACCTAATTACCCACGCGGCAAAGCTACCGGGGAATTCACACCCTTGACAGACCTCGAGCGGGACGAGCCGTTACCTGCTCAAACCGTGTGTAACCGAGCGGATGGTCACCAAGGCCTGTCGGTCCAAATGCACAATTTACTGTCTCGCTATTTCTCAACACGCAATAGGGAAATTTATTACAAAAAACTAAAATAAAAAAAATAATAGCGATGGGCGCGGAGAGCAGTAAGAGGCAGAGTTATCTGAATATCAGGCAGGCAATGTACAATGAGCAAAAGCACATCAATTCTACTTAGACAGGCCCACACACAGACACCCACCCAAAGAAATGGACCCGTAACAGTTCCAGATTCGTAACAGTGGGTCTTTATTGAAGGCTTCCAGCTCGAGGAAAGGTGAGCTGGAGACCAGAGCCTGTGCTTGGACCTGTCCGCCTCGTGCGGTCTCGACGATCTGGCTCAGTGGTGGGACTCACCCGCAGCTTTCACGTGGCGTCAAGGACGAAGGCACCAGGAGTGGAGTGGCAGACGCCAGCACAATCTGGATGGTAAAACAAGTGAGGAGGCGGCGAGGCAGGCGAAGCAAGTGATCCTCCTCAGGCACAACCAGGCTCCGACACACAACCAGGCTCCGACGCCAATACAATCATGAACACGAACGCGAACCCCAACAAGAACAAGAAGACACCTCCAAAGGGAGCCTGGTCTTTTATCCGCTCCCTGAGCGGGGCGGAGCCTCGGTGTCGGACGCTCTGTGCGCGTTTGGTTGGACAGGGATCAGGTGTGTCGACGCGCTGTTCGCTCCTGATTAGACAGCAAGGAGAGCCTGGTAAAGCGCTAGTTCAGTGGAGGAGTCGTGAATCGGAACGCGCTGTAAAGCGCTAGTTCAGTGGAGGAGTCGTGAATCGGAACGCGCTGTAAAGCGCTAGTTCAGTGGAGGAGTTGTGAACGGGAACGCGCTGTAAAGCACTAGTTCAGTGGAGGAGTTGTGAACGGGAACGCGCTGTAAAGCGTTAGTTCAGTGGCAGGGTGGTTGGTTTGTCGGAAATAAGGATTTAAAGACCTGACTATAAAACAACTTCGCAGCGCACGTACACTTAATTACCCATTAGACAAGGGACGGGACCCTAACTAGAAACACATACTTACCGATATAACTGATCTATAAAGACTCTGGCTGTTGTGTGCGATGGGTTCCAGATTCGTAACAATACATGGTTGCCTGGGCTTGTCCACATCCTTAGCCTGAAAGCCGGCATGTGGGGTCTGTTCGGACCCCTCGGTGCTATTCCTGTTGATTTTTCTGCAACTAATGTTTTGTCGTTTTTCTCCTTCTGCGATATCCTCCCATCGTGTTGTCTCAATTCAACAGACAATATGAACAGTTTTTACGTGAAACTATTTTGGAGCAATACAAATATGATGGAAGTTAGAAACAATCTTCCCTGGCTACTGTGGTCTCACCAGACCACAAGCAAAATGAAGTGATTTTTTCTTTTTAGTGCAATGAAATTCATGCTGACCAGCCACCAAGAAGTTGGAAATCTGGCACTGATGTCAAGCTGAAATCATTTATGGACTCCCGATTCTCGCAGGTGTGGTCAAGAGCAACCGTGACCAGCTCGATGAACGTTGGTCTTTTAGAACTGGCAGACCTATGCTCAGGGCAACAATGTGCCTAAAAAGGTTTCAACAAATCTTGCGCCATTTCAGATTCGACAACCGAAATGCACGAAATGCACGGAGGGAAGATGATGAACTTCACTGCAATCAGAGACATTTGGGACATGTTTATTGCTGCCCTGCTTAAATATTACATACCTGGCCCTTCTATGACTGTGGATGAGCAGTTGGTACCATTCAGAGGTCGCTGTCCCTTTCATCATTACATGGCCAGTATAAACCAGCTAAATACTGCATCAAAGTTTGGTGGAACCGTGACAGTGAGAGAAGCTATCCGCTGACTGGCCAGGTGTCCCTTGGTAAACGTCTGAATGAAACCCAGAAGGTGAACCGGAGTAGAAGGGTGGCGAAGGATCTCGTGTCTCCTTGGTACAAAACAGGAAGAAATGTAACCACAGACAATTTCTTCACCGGTGTTCCAATAGCAATTGAACTACTGCAGCAAAACAACACACTTGAAGGAACTTTGAGAAGCAATAAACCTGATATTCCTGCTGAAATGCAAGAGTCCTCGTCGTGAAGTGGTCGGCAACATTTGGATTGTGGAAAAAAAACCTCACAATTGTGTCAAACGTTCCAAAAAAAACCAAAAGTGTCATCTGCCTCTCAACCCTTCATCATAACAAGGATGTGCCTGCAGAAGAGAATCCCAAACACAATCCTGAAATCGTGGTGTACTGCAACAAAACAAAGGGTGGAGTTGATAACTTGAGCCATTTGGTCACAGGAAACTGACCAAGTGTTCCTGTAAGAAAGGTTGCAAACCGGAGATGCAAGTGCTTTCAGTCAGGGCTCCCCTGCAGCAGGCCACCGCAGCTGCAATAATGGGAACAGTAGCAGCTGGAGGCAACATTCGCATGGTATGCATACTTTGACATTTATAAGCCAGGGCCCGGTTGCAGAAAAGGCCTTAGCTTCATATGACAGCATTAAAGTTGGTGCAAAATCAGAAAAAGTGTGTGTCAGGGGCTTTAAAAAACAGGAAAATCCACTCCAGCAGGCTTGAAACATAGGAATCCACACAGATCATGCAATCGGACAACTACAAATACTTCTAAGCAAAAGTCAACTTCGGAGGCTAACTGGCGGCCATTTTAAATGGCCGCCATCTGGATTTTCAAATGGCCAATCGGCAGATTTGATTAGAACCCTGAGAACAAAAATGTGCCAAATTTGATGCTGTATCATATTTGCACGATTCCTCTCAAAAATTGCTGTTATCTGCCCACTATCT
>CM068968.1:74013872-74026857 GCA_035128595.1 Eptatretus atami | reverse complement strand
TCTCGCTCACCAGAAAGTCGCCCGTGAAGCGAAAACGTCCTGAAATGCGTGCGTGCGTGTCATGTCCTTCGCCAGCACCCAGCTTTGCCGTGCACCCTCTCGCGAACAGTCTTGAACGCCAGTCGACGTCTGGAGGGCACCGGGATCGTCCGTCGCGCGTTTATACCCTGGTGTTGGTGACCGACCCATGCCTCACCTGTTGGTGGCACTGCTCACACCCACACGCGCACCACACGCTCGCTTGCCCAAGCTTAATTCTCGTTCTCTTCTACTTCCCTGGCTTTCTTTTGCCCCGCTTTCTTTTCTCTCCGCTTTTTTCTCTCCTGCTTTTCTTTTTCCTCTTTCGCTTTTCTCTCCTCACGCTTTTTTCTCCTCACGCTTTTCTCTCAGAACGTACCTCTCGCTCGTTTTTATATCTCCGTGCCGTCTCCGCCGGTCAGTCTGCCCCAAGCTCACCCCGCCCCACTGGCGCACGGTTACCATGCCGACCCGTGCGCTCTCAAAAAAGGCGGGCGTCGGAGCTCGCGAAAGAATGTTGCTGAGGAAAAATGAGGGCGGGCTTCAGAGCTCGTGAAAGAAATGTGTGTAAACGTGTCTCTCGTAAAGAAAAAAGCTTCCCATAAGAGAGGGGATCTATCCTTTACCCTTCTCAATGCATCACATGTAAGATCCCATTAGACATGGGGATGGGGCTAATCTGAACATGCATTTAAGGAAATAACTGTCTGAGGACCTGGATGTGTGGATGCATTCATCAGACCGGATTCTGAAATCCGTAACAATATATATAATTATATATATATATATACATACACCTTCTGTATTTTCACACTATTCAGCACAATTGATGAATCTGTGATGCACAATTGTACGATGCTTGAGCCCAGGGCAGTCGGACGCCGGCGTGTCTGGAAAGCACCGAATGATGACCATTTGATGCTGAGACGAAGATAACGGATCGATTTTGTCTGTGTGTACAGAAGCTTAATCGGCGATTACATCTCTCCAAGGTTAAGCAGAACCGTCTTAGCGAATCTGGGCAGTTGCTCGCATTGTGTGCAGCTTCTCTTTGTGGTGCAATCTTCTGCTTGCCGGTACACACACCAATTAATATGACACTTCATCAGTTTGATCGATACTTTGGTGAGTCAAGCTCCTACCTTGCTTACCTTTGTGTGCTGTGTTGGCAGGAGGGGCTCTGGAGCCGCCCAGCAGTGCTCTGGGAAGGGTTTCCGCACTCAATAATGCCGTGAGTTTCTACAAAATCCCATTTGTTACCCCCAGCCCTTTGTCATTAATCTGTGAGAATTTGGGGAATTAAACTTACTTTGCAAATTCTGTTGTGTTAATTCTCTTCTTCTTTTGTTCTTGACTTTGATTTGTTTCGTCACGATTACATAGTTGGTTTGATGTCTGTGCTGTTCTCCTGTATCAAATCCTTTATACATTCCGCCACTTCCCCTGTCGACTTGAGTACATCAAAGAGATTTGAGACGTATCCAAAAGATCATTTGCTCTTGTGATGAAATTCCATCGGTGCCCAAAGCTTGTAAGAAAGCAAAGCGATCCATTTCGCTGATGTGAATCCGAGTTGATCAACACCATTTATTTATTTATTTTGGATTGATGGGGAGGTTCTGCTTGAGGCCTTGCTTTCCACAGGAGGCGCCTTGGGTTCGTGGACAAACACGAGCAAGTGCCTGCAGAACATAAAGCTGGCCCAGCATGCCCTCCAGGACGATGTGGTGTAATCCCCACCTTGCCTACAAATCACCGGAATGCCAGCTTGTAACCTGATCTGTATTCTGTCAGCAATGCGAATACGGCGACGCAAACTGTACGTCCGAACCGACTAGATTGGGGATCCATAGATGTGTGTACATTACACACATTTCGCACAGTGTACCTTCGCTGCAGTCGCTTACGGGAAACCCCCACAAGTAGTATTAAGATGTGAGGACTAAATAAAATGAATGGATATGAGTGGAGACAATAGGTTTGCGTTGCATTTTGTGAAGAACGAGACGTTGTGCGTGCTTCCCATGGATCGCTGCCCATGGCCCTCGTTGTTAGCCTGTGAGTTCTCCTCGTCTACCCTCTGCATTCTCCGTGCAGGCGGGGTCCTGCATCACAGCCTATACCTACATTTATTTATTGGTTGATGTGGATGGAGACCAGGCAGAGGCCTTCCTCCACGAGGTAGCTAGAGCATACAGAATGCCCATTTTGCCGTTTGTTTTACTGTCTGTGTTTCTCCTTCCCATTCTGCCCCTTGAAGCTTCCCGGTGAAGTTGTACTTCATCTGCCAGCTCGCTTACTGGCTGCATGCTGTGCCGGAGTTGTACCTTCAACGTATGCGGAAGGTATGCCCAGACCTTAACCCACCAGCACAGGCCAAGCTGGCCATGTTCATTTTCTGTTAATCGGCCATGTGGATTAACGTCTGTTTGTTTTCTCTGCTGTTGGGTCGGAATGGGGATAGTGTTCATTTCAAAGCTGGTATTTTAATGAGCACGGTGCCAGTGTTCTGACGAATCAGAGAATGGGTTGGTCTCCAACGAATGAATGCATGTCATCACAGTCAAGACCTCCATTTTCAATTTATCATCCTTCTGGCAGTTCTCAACACGGGGTCCAAGCATTCAGGAATTGCAATGGATCTTTTCACCATGATTTGGAGAAATTATGACTTTTTTTTTTTTTTCTTTTTTTTTAAATACAGTCAAGGCTATGGAAGAGAGATCACTGAATGGATGAGGATGCAACAGAACAGAAGGAACAGGAGGGTGGGGGGAACCAACAGCAGGGTTGAAGGAAGGAATTGAGAGAGACATGGACAAATAATGGGTGTGGGGAGAAAGGGGTAGGGAGAGATGCATGGGGTGACACATGGATACAGAAGCAAACTCTCAGGAAGGAAAAACTGAAAATTTGGAAGGAGGTGGGGTTAGGGCTAAGGGGGGGGGGGTAGTGGAGGTTGGGTTCATGGGGGTAGTAAAGATCATGGTTTTGGACGATCCGAGATGGTGCTGAACATCTGTCTTTTGAAGACTTGGAGGGAAGAATGGGATTAAGCGAATGTGGAAGTTGGTTCCACAGCTGGGTGAAAAAAGAGGGACAAATGAGTGGAGGGGAGCAGTGATCTTTGATTTTGGTAGTTTCACCAGAAGGGGGTTGACAGTGGACCGCATGTGCTCTGCAGAAATCTTGGGGAAACAAAGCACGACAAGAGTGGAGGAGGCAAAACCAGAAAGGAGGAGGTAGAAGATAGAGAGCTGTCTGCGATGGAGAAGTGATGAGCCCGTCGACTCAGCTTAATCGTGGGAGATTCCGATAATCTTAAAGGCCTTGCTTTCCACAGCATCAACTTCAGCAAGATGTGAGGCAGGGGAACAAGCCCACAGGTGAGAGCAGTACTACATCAAGCTGTGGTTGAAGACTTTGTCCGTGGATAAGAGTTCAGGTGTGCCAAGGAAGGACCTTGTATGAAGGATGATGCCCAGTCGGCGGCTGGCTTTGAGGGCAACTTTGAAATGTGGCTCGCCCAAGAAAGATCATGGCTGTTAGTAACACCCAGGAGTTTGAATGACTGAACTTCCGAACTTCCTCAAGAGGATTGTTAAAAAAAAGTAGTTGGGGTTGGGGGGAGGGAAGGTGGAGGGTTGCCAGATGGTCCATTCAGAGTGAAGTGTGGGATTTGTCAGGCTTTTAAGACATTCCAAGTGTTTGACCAGCTTGAGAGAGATATGTGTGTGTGTATATGTGTATACATGTATATATATAAAATAAAAATGTGGATTATATATATATATATACATATATATACACATACTATTATCATACAGATAAATATATATATATCATAAGATAAATATAATATATATATATATATATATATATATATATAATATATATTATATATATAATACAGTATCTCACAAAAGTGAGTACACCCTTTACAAAAATGTACATATTTGTTGTAACTTTTTACTTAGATGTATTATGAACACAAGACTCAAAGAAATGATGAGTAGACATTCTGTCATACATGTACAGGCCCAAAACATTATTCTGTGGAAACAATGTGGCCATACTGGGCATATCTGTGAAAAATGGGGGAGGGGCGGCAACAAAAGTGAGTACACCCTATGTACTGTCTCACATTGAAGCGTTATTGTTTTCAGTATTTTGTATGTCCATCATTGTTTTTGAGCACAGCAGCTATTCTACTCGGTATGGAGTTGACCAGTGTTCCACATGTCTTTGCTATATATATATATAAAATATATTTAATATATTGTTTTGGATTTTAGAATCGGCATCCGGACTAATGCACACAACATTCAGTCCTCAGACAGTATTTCCATAAATGTATGTCCAGGATAGATGTATGTCCATCCCCTTGTCTGGTGGATTCTACTTCTTTTGATGCGTTTTTAGAAGGGTATAGAGCACGATTCCCTTTCTTTTGGTATGGCGCTTTTTCTCCTTTGACGACACATTAATGCACGCGCAAGAGATAGCCACGTAAGCCCAACGGAAGGGCTCGTTCTACCCCATTTCCATGGACACGATTGGCTTGGAGCTGGACGATTTATTTACACTTGGACTTGCAGGCCATTTTGATTAAGCCACACGTGGGCTTTTCCTGAGCAGTTTATTCTGCGTCAAATATGGCTGGGATAATTACCTCCACCCACCTCTCTTTATTGACGTTCGACACCCACCTCTCTTTCAGACGACATGACATCCACCTTTTTCCATTGATGCCGACACCCCGTTCGGCAGCTCCATGGATTCTAGTTAGTCCTGCTCGTGTCAGGAAACCGAACGGGGAGCGATGGCCACCGTTGACTTCTTGTGATTGCCCCACATTTTTCGCTCGCAATTACGGCAAATGGCTGTCTTTTGGCCACCCGTCCAGCGCCCCAAACGTGCGTCTGGCCGGACCTGTGTGGATTGGGTTCATCTCGCTCTGGAAAGGAAGGATGATTGTGAGATTGACGGAGGTCGACGTGCAACAAGCGCCAAGAGCAAGCTTATTTTGGCTGAAGGTTGCTTGAGGCTCTGTCAGTATGGGTTGCCTATAAAAAGGATGGGAAGACTGGTTGCCTGAAGTTGGTGGACAGCTGGTGACGTGTTCCTTACAAGCTCCTGAGAGTTGTGACAAGGCTGGTGACGGTTCCTTACAGCTCCTGACCATTGTGATGGTTGGTGACCAGTTTCCAGACCGTGGCTGACCAGCGCCATACAGTTCCTGACTGTGCTGACAGCTCCTGGTGGTTGGTGACCAGTTTCTTTCCAGCCTCCTGGACGTGCGTGACATTCCTACCGTCGCTGACGGCTCCTTACGGTTCCTGACCATGCTGACAGCCTTGACGGTTGGGGACCATTCCTGCTGTTCTGCTTGTACCTATTATTGGCGTTACTGGTTCCTGAGGTGAGACGTGATGTCGATTGGTGTTTTTGACCTGCTGCAGGGTGGTTGCTGGCGAGGCAGGGTGCTGGCAGTGGAACAAGGTACGTCAAACATTTGGGACATTTGTTTGACGCACAACGGAGCTTCTACCTATGTAAGCCGAGACCGGATTTTTTCCCCCCTGAAATGATCTGCTGGGTACCCTGTGTATCATGTTTAATTGTTAAAGTTAAAGCAAAGTGAATAAGCATCTGCTCTTTGTCTGTTTTCCATCAATGCCTGTTTCATCTTTATTTGTTCTGAGATTTTGATTTGATTAATTCATCTCTTTACACACAGAGAAATAAAAAAGTTCTTCAGTTTATTTATTCTTTTCTATTAAATATTTCTTGCTGATGTTTCAACCTGTCTTGTGCTGTGTTCTTTCCTTTCATTGAACCAGCATGGTCTGAGACAAGAGTAGACTGGGAGTAGTTCCCAAACTAATTAACCTTGTCCATAGTCGGCACGTACCAGCGGTAAACGCTCGGCCGCCCTACTTAAATATTTGTTGCGGCCGGGGCTCCGGTGGCCGAGAAACGACCACTAGGCGGGGGGGTGAGGGGGGGGGGGGGGGGGGGAGGTTCGTCGTCTCCCCACCAGAACTACCCTAGAATTGTAGGCGTCGCTCCCGAAAATTCCGTTGACGCGGCGGGTCGCTTACCGACCTGTGGACGCCAATATCTCAGCCGCGTACGTAGGGTCTTTTTGTCTATAACCAATTTACCTAATTAAATACGCGATTTCTGGACTACGAAACCACGCCCTTCGGCACGTCTTGCTTCCGGAAAAACCCGGGGGGGGGGGTCACTCACGACTGGCGGGTAGAGTTCCAACTACGACTACCAACTCGGTTTGGTTGCAGCCAAGCGGAAACTTTGCCAAACCTGCTGGCTGATTGAACTGATTATCGGGATAAAACCCCGCTAAACTCAGATTCCGAACCATGCTGGACCAATGCAAGAAGGAGACGGAAAACGGAGACTGGGAACATTTCTGTGATTATTCTTTACAGTTAAATGAAGAACACAAAGCCAAGACTTAACGCCGAATATGCAAGCAAGGATATTTACAAATGACCAAAACACTATTCAGTCTTACTTACAAGCACGGGCCCCACACGCAGACACACGCACACAAATGAAATAAACCAAGTTCTTTATTGGACCCTCGCGAAGCCGAGGAGAGAGACGAGCTGGGTCAGTAGAGTCCAACTGGGTAAAACTGACCTCGGAGGAAGGGTTGCTCCATGATGCGGCACTGACAAAGGTCATTGGTTTGGTCCCCCAGTCGCACGTGTGGGACTTTGCGTTTGTGGCGGATCTCCAGGTGGTGAATAGGCGGGGGTCCACTGAGGGGTTCAGGATCGCATTTCCTCCTTGTAGAGGGCCAGCAGAGACACGCTCGGCCACTTCACGACCTTCTGCTCAAAAACCCTCCGCTTCAAAAGACTGCACGCTCAACAACTCTCAAGCCCTATCCAAAAACCTTGTCAGAAACCCGTGGCAGAACTTCCTCCAAGACCCTTCTTCCTCAACTCGACTTCTAACCACCACAAACCCTGTCAAAAACCTCAGACAACCTTCATAACAACCCCTTCGTAATAACCCCCCAAAAAACCACGCTCTGCCTCAGAGAGTGCTCGGGAATTTATGGACCTCCCTCAACGGGCCAGGCTCGCTCGAAACAGAACGTCACTCCCCGCCGTTGATCGGGCAGCGCTCCCATGGGACTCGCCCTTCTGGCGGAGTTTCGGGCCCCTGCCGGAAAACCCCACCCACTCTTCCACGGGGTTCGTACTTGGTCGAGCAAACAGTATCAATGTTTGCAAAGGTCGTCGTGGAAAGAGTTACACGTTTGTGGGATCCGAATAAACTGGAACGCGAGATCCCGCCTCGGCATGTCAGGGTGCGATGATGCAGCCGGTAGGCGGTGGATTCGTGATGGGGGATGGACTGGTGTTAGATGGCTTGTTAATGTAATAACTAACTAAAGGATAATGGCATGCACATCTTTGATTCTCCCACTAGGACAAAAGGAAAGGGATCTGACTACACCCAGATACTTAACGACATAACTGACTTTGGGAATCTGTTATGTTGAATGCAAATGGTTTCCAGATCCGTAACAATATAATCAAGGTAACATTGTGCATCGCTGAGGAGCGTCCCCCGTTCAGGAAGCAACGTGACCAAATACTAAACGCGCAAATTAGACGGTGGACACTGGAACTCATGTTAACTGATTGGCATTTGTGGTTACGACAGCAACCCCCGCTACCACCAAAGTTAATTGAGAGCGGTAGCCCCAGTCCGTTCTTCGAGGAGAAACGAGGATTAACCCCCTCATAATACACTCAGTACCCGGTGCCGAAAAAATATATATGATATATATATTGTTCGGCCTTGTCACCGGATGAATCCCCGGTTGTCCTCGGTTAGAATCCGGACCTGGGCCACCGCTCACAAATTAACGTTGGTTGACGTGGTTGTTTTAAAACACGACGCCACCCAGTCAACCACGAGTTCCAGTGGGCCACGCGTCTAATTATTCCCATTTAACTAGAGGGTCACTTGGTACCTGAGCGGGGAGCACGCCCTTGAACAAAGCACCAATGTATCTCATCGATTTTTATTAGGGTGCCGAACTTTTAACCGCTGGTGCGTGCGACGATTTTGTCAGATCTGTGGGTAATTAGCTCCCAGTCTATCTCGGTTTCGAACAATGCTAGACAAATGGAAGGAAAGACAAACGACGGACAGGTTGGAAATCGACAAATAATTTTGTTAATAATAAAATAAATAAAAAGGAACCTTTTATTTGCTGAGGTAAATAAAGAATGAATTCAAAGCAAAATCAATCAAAATGCCAGGAAAAGAGACAAAGCTTTAGCAGATGCTTATTATCGGGGGTTGACTTCAGCTAAACACAGGACAAGGTACCAAGAGATTATTCGGGGGGAGGGGGGGGGTGGGAAGAATCGTCTCGCTCACCAGAAAGTCGTCCCCGTGAAGCGAAAACGTCCTGAAATGCGTGCGTGCGTGTCATGTCTTCCGCCAGCAACCAGCTTGCCGTGCACCCTCTCGCGAACAGCTTGAACGCCAGTCGACGTCGGAGGGCACCGGGATCGTCCGTTCGCGCTTTATACCCATGTGTTGGTGACCGACCCATGCCTCACCTGTTGGTGGCACTCGCTCACACCCACACGCGCACCACACGCTCGCCTTGCCCAAGCTTAATTCTCGTTCTCTTCTACTTCCCTGCTTTCTTTTGCCCCGCTTTTCTTTTCTCTCCCGCTTTTTCTCTCTGCTTTTCTTTTTCCTCTTTTCGCTTTTCTCTCCTCACGCTTTTTTCTCCTCACGCTTTTCTCTCAGAACTACCTCTCGCTCGTTTTTATATCTCCGTGCGCGTCTCCGCCGGTCAGTCTGGCCCCAAGCTCACCCCGCCCCACTGGCGCACCGCCGTTACCATGCCGACCCGTGCGCTCTCAAAAAAAGCGGCGTTGCGGAGCACGCGAGAAGAATGTTGCTTGAGGAAAAATGAGGCGGGCTTCAGAGGCTCGTAAAGGAAAATGTGTGTAAAACGTTGTCTCTCGTAAAGAAAAAAGCTTCCATAAGAGAGGGATCTATCCTTTACCCTTCTCAATGCATCACATGTTAAGATTCCCATTAGACATGGGGATGGGGCTTAATCTGAACATTGCCATTTAAGGAAATAACTGTCTGAGACTGGATGTGTTGGATGATTATCAGACGGATCTGAATCCGTAACAATATATTATAATTATATATATATATATACATACACCTGTTCTGTTTTTACACTATTCAGCACAATTGATTGAATCTGTGATGCACCAATTGACGATGCTTGAGCCCAGGGCAGTCGACGCCGGCGTGTCTGGAAAGCACCGAAAGATGACCATTTGATGCTTGAGACGAAGATGTAAACGGGATCGATTTGTCTGTGGTGTACAGAAGCTTAGATCGGCGATACAATCTCTCCAATGTTAAGCAGAACCGTTTACGAATCTGGCAGTTGCTCGCATTGTGGCAGCTTTCTCTTTGTGCGTGCCCAATCTTCTGCTGCCGGGTAACACAACCACCAATTAATATGACACTTCATCAGTTTGATCGATTACTTTGGTGAGTCAAGCTCCTACCTTGCTCTACTTTGTGTGCTGTGTTGGCAGGAGGGGCTCTGGAGCCGCCCAGCAGTCACTGGAAGGTTTCCGCACTCCAATAATCCGGAGTTCTCTACAAAAATCCCATTTTAACCCCCAAGCCCTTTGTCATATAATCTGTTGAGGAATTTGGGGAATTAAACTTACTTTGCAAATTCTGTTGTGTTTAATTCTCTTTTCATTCGTTTCTGTTCGTTGATTTGATTTGTTTCGTCACGATTACATAGTTGTTTTTGATGTCTTTGCTGTTTCTCCTGTTATCAAATCCTTTATACATTGCCGCCCAGCTTCCCCGTCGACTTGCAGTACATCAAAGAAGATTTGAGACGTATCCAAAAGATCATTGCTCTTGTGATGAAATTCCATCGGTGCCCAAAAAAGCTTGTAAGAAAGCAAAGCGATCCATTTCGCTGATGTGAATCGAGTTGATCAAAACACTTATTTATGTTATTTTGGGATTGATGGGGAGGTTCTGCTGAGGCCTTGCTTCCAAGGAGGCGCACTTGGTTCGTGGACAAACACAGCAAGTGCACTGCAGAACATAGTGGCCAGCAATGCCCTCCAGGACGATGGGTAATCCCACCTTGAACTACAAATCACCGGAATGCCAGCTTGTAACCTGATCTGTATTCTTCAGCAATAGCGAATACGTGACGCAAACTCGTATCCGAACCACTGATTGCGGGATCCATAGATTGTGTTCATTTACACACATTTCGCAGCAGTGTACCTTCGCTGGCAGTCGCTTCTGGGAAACCCCCAAGTAGTATTAAGATGTGAGACTAAATAGAAATGAAATGGATTATGAGTGGAGACAATAGGTTTGCGTGCATTTGTGAAGAACTGAGACGTGTGCGTGCTTCCCATTGGATCGCTGCCCATGGCCCTCGTGTGTAGCCTGTTGATTCTCCTCTCTACCCTCTGCATTCTCCGTGCAGGCGGGTCCTGCATCACAGCCTAACCTACATTTTTTATGGTTGATGTGGATGGAGAACAGGCAGAGGCTTACCTCCACGAGTTAGCTTAGAGCATACAGAATGCCCATTTGCGTTGTTTTACTGTCGTGTTCTCCTTCCCCATTCTGGCCCCTTGAAGCTTCCCGGTTGAAGTTGTACTTTCATCTGCCACTCGCTACTGTGCATGCTGTGCCGAGTTGTTACCTTCACTGATGCGGAAGGTATGCCCAGACCTTACACCACAGCACAGGCCAAGCTGGCCATGTCATTTTTCGTTAATCGGCCATTGTGGATAACGTTGTTTGTTTCTTCTGCTGTTGGTCGGAATGGGGAAGTGTTCTTTCAAAGCTGGTATTTTAATGAGCACACGGGTGCCAGTGTGTCTGACGAATCAGAGAATGGGTTGGTCCTCCAACGTAATTGGAATGCATGTCATCAACAGTCAAAGACTCCTTTTCAATTTATCATCCTTCTGCAAGTTTCTCAACAACGGGGTCCAAGATTCAGGATTGCAATGGTTTGTTCACCATGATTATGGAGAAATTATGACTTTTTTTTTCTTTTTATTAAATACAGTCAAGGCTAGTGGAAGAGAGATCACTGGAATGGTTGGGATGCAACAGAACAGAAGAACAGGAGGGTTGGGGGAACCAACAGCGGGGATGGTTGAAGAAGAAATTGAAGAGAGAACATGGACAAATAATGGGTGTGGGGAGAAAAGGGGTAGGGGAGATTTCATGGGGTGTGACAACATGAATACAGAAGCAAACTCTAGGAAGGAAAACTGAAAATTTGGAGGAGGTGGGGTTAGGGCTAACAGGGGGGGGGGTAAGTGGAGGTTGGGTTTTCATGGGGGTAGTAAAAGATCATGGTTTTGCAACGATCCGAGATGGCTGAACATCTGTCTTTTAAGACTTGTGAGGGAAGAATGGGATTAAGCGATGTTGGAAGTTGTTCCAGCAGCTGGGTAAAAAAGAGGACAAAATGAGTGGAGGGGAGCAGTATCTTTGATTTGTTAGTTTCACCAGAAGGGGGTTTGGACAGTGGACCGCATGTGCTTTGCAGAAATCTGGGGAACAAGCGCAGCGACAAGAGTGGAGAGAGGCAAAACGCAGAAAGGAGGAGGTAGAAGATAGAGACTGTCTGCGATGGAGAAGTAATGAGCCCGTCGACTCAGCTTAATCGGGAGATTCCATAATCTTAAAGGCCTTGCTTTCGCACGAGCACAACTTCAGCAAGATGTGAGCAGGGAACAAGCCCACAGGTTGAGAGCAGTACTACATCAAGCTGTGCGTGGTGAAAGCTTGTTCGCGTGGATTAAGAGTTCCAGTGTGCCAAGGAAGGACCTCTTGTATGAAGGATGATGCCCAGTCGGCGGCTGGCTTTTGGAGGGCAAATTGAAATGTGGCTCGCCCAGAGAAAGATCAGGCCTGGTTAGTAACACCAGGAGGTTTGAATGAACTGAACTTCCGAACTTCCTCTCAAGAGGATTTAAAAAAAAGTAGTTGGGTTGGGGGGGGAGGAAGGTGGAGGTTGCCAGTGGTCCATCAGAGTGAAGTGTGGGATTGTGTCAGGCTTTTTAAGACATTCCAAGTGTTGGACCAGCTTGAAGAGATTGTGTGGTGATATGTGTAGTACATTGTATAATATATAAAATAAATGTGATTATATATATATATATCAATATATACACATACATAATATATACAGTATATATAATATATAGAAAATATATATATATATATATATATATATAATAATATATATATATATTATTATATTACAGTATCTCACAAAACGTGAGTACACCCTTTACAAAAATGTACACTCATTTTGTTGTAACTTTTTACTTAGATGTATTATGAACACAAGACTCAAAGAAATGATGGAGTAGACATTCTGTCATACATGTACAGCCCAAACATTTATTCTGTGGAAACAATGTGGCATACTGGAATCTGTGAAATGGGGGAGGGGGGGCAACAAAAGGAGTACACCCTATTACTGTCTCACATTGAAGCGTTTTTTCAGTATTTGATGTCCATCATTGTTTTTGAGCACAGCAGCTACTACTCGGTATGGAGTTGACCAGTGTCCACATGTCTTTGCTGGACCTGTTCCACTCCTCTGCCAAATGAGTTCTCAAAGTTGCGTGATGTGGACACTTTGTGTCCTCAACCTTGCATTCAGCGATCCCCAAGCGTGTTCTATTGGGTTAGATCACGGCGACATGCTTAGCCACTCCAACACATATGACTTCGACTTCTTCAGGAAAGGAGTTGTCGCTTGGGACCGATGCTTCCGATCGTTTCAGTGCTGAATACAGCCTCCTCTACAAGTTTTCGCAGAGCTAACATCTTCTCCTTCAGGATGTCACCAGACAATCGA